>OZ024821.1:36207044-36471036 GCA_964016985.1 Anodontia alba
GTAATCTGATCAGGCTCAGAGCCTGCTTGCAGAATCCATTTTATGCTTTAGACCATTAATAACAACACATTTTAACAATTATCACACTACAGGCAGATTTAGCAGACAACAAATTGGTGATATTTTCCTTATTTTTCCTACAAAATAGGATCTGACACTTCATGCAAGTTGTCTCAATTTGCATGAAGTGTCAAATCTTACTTTCTTGGAAAAAATAAGGAAAATATTTCAAAATTCCTCAGCTGAAATTTTTACCCAGCATGCAAATTGTTAAACATGATAATGTCAAGTTTTCCCTCTAGAGCAGAAACGTATGCACAACCCTTGTGGGCAGGTCTT
The DNA here is from genome assembly GCA_964016985.1 of Anodontia alba. NCBI lineage: Eukaryota > Metazoa > Mollusca > Bivalvia > Lucinida > Lucinidae > Anodontia > Anodontia alba. The sequence continues at coordinate 36,207,384 of OZ024821.1, forward strand.
TTTACAGTTTTATTCGATCCATTAGAATATTACAAGAGCACCGTAATTTCATTAATTTCTGCAAATAGCTTATGGCATCAATTCCTCCATACAAAATTTCATAAATAATAAGTGACAAATGCACAGCCCTAGATAAGAGTTTGTTTTTTTATTTCTCCACAAAAATGTACATGTATGTTGTGGATACTGATTGTATGCAATTTTCATTAGTACCCACAACATATGCTTTTGTGGAGGCATAAAAACATGACCGTTTTTGTAACATAAAAAGATCGAATTTTTTTCTTAGATAAAAAATTCTGAACTTTTTTGTTATCTAGAGCTACCTACCATATTTATTCTAAGTATTCGAACACATAGAATAAAATATGGTAGGTAGCTCTAAATAAGATTTTTATTTTTGCTCAGGCCTGAGTATTCAAACATATAGGCCTGAGCAAACAGTGTAGGTCCAGATAAGATGCCACATTCTGCTACTTCTATTCAGGGTCTTCACTGTTTGCCACTCATCCAGCAGTTTCTAGACTTATCAACATGTAGTAAACAGAACTTGTTGTAGAACTGCTGAACCCGGATATACCTTGACTTTGAAAACAGTGTAGATCTAGATCAGTTGGCTTCTTCAGAAGCCAACTGATCTGGACCTGCACTGTTTGTCAATAAGTATGTGAATTTGTATCAATAACTTGGATCAAGTGATCTGATTGGCTGAAAATCTGAGGTAGGCATGGCATCTTACATTAGTCAGCATGACAAGGGTTAGGTGTCTGAATATTTAGGGTGATATGGTATATGATGAATTCTCATTCAGATCATGCCTATGAGGATTTTGTCATAGCTCCAGACAGGGCAGTTTTTCAACTGAAAATTAAGTACTGACATTTTTCCATATTACTCCATAAAAAAACCCAAATGTTATGGTACTCATTAAAAGTGTCTCACTTAGGTACTTCTAATGAGTACCCACAACGTATCTTTTTGTGAAGAAGTAAGAAAAATATTATCTGGTCACCTAGGCCCCTCTTAACTGCAACATTGGGATTCCTGTAGATCATTCATTCAACCTACACACTACAATTCAAGACCCAACATGACGAATCATAAATGACAAGATATGAATCATTAAGTCTATAAATGTTGCCCTCTGAAACAAAGAACACAAAAAAGAATGAAAAGCAGTCTTGTTCTTCACACGACAGCTTTGCAGTTTGCAGGGTTGCATATACCCTCAAGTACTAGCTTAAGTGGAACTCTAAAACAAATAAGACTTTTGTCCACCTTACTCACTCTAACATCAGTCAAATAATGTTGTCATAATAAATAAAAGTGCTGCAAGCACTGCATCATGCTCCGCCACTGCACTTACATCAAGCAATTGCCATTAAACTCTGTCAAAATTAAAATGTGTTCTACATGTTAGCTTATGTCCCTTTACATTTTTGCAAGGCTTCAAGAAAATCTCTGAAATCGTTTTCAAGTTTCAAAGGGCACAAGTATATGACTTGGATCACTATTAACAATGTTCAAAGGGCTGTAACTCCAAAAGCAGGTAATTCAGAGTTATGTTTCTTATGTTTTGCTCACTATATCATAGTGATTTACATTTTCATAAAGTTTCAAGAAAATATCTCAAACAGTTTTCAAGTTACAGAGTGGACACAAATATATTACAGAAATCACCTTTTCAAAGTTCAAAGGGCCATAACTACTAAAGTAGGTTAACCACAGTTATGGTTCTTGTGTTCTGCACCTCATCACATGATGCTTTACATTTGTGTGAAATTTTGTCAAAACATCTGGAAAGCTTTTCAACTTACAGAGCGGACATGAGTTCATAGTAGAAACGGCTGTATTTAATATCTACTATGTTCAAAGGGCCGCAACTCCAAAAGTAGGCTAATCACAGTTACACTTTTTGTGTTCTGAAATTTGTCTCACAGTGCTATACGCTTGTGAGAAATTTCATAATAATATCTCAAAGGGTTTTCAACTTACTGAGCAGATACAAGTACATGGTAGAAATGGTTAGTTCAATGTTCAAAGACCAAAAGTAGGCAAACCAGAGTTATGGTTCATGTGTTCTGCAAGTCGTCTTATAGTACTTTACAGTCATGTGAAGTTTTGTGAAAATATCTCGGATGGTATCAGAGTTATGGAGGGGACATGAATGATGGAAGCCCTGACGGATGGACACTCAAAATTTCAGAGGGTATAACATAATACCCTTGCCACCTTTTGTGGCGGGTCATAAAAATGATGGATAGTGTGCACATTTTGCCTTTAAAAATATCTCATGCCTGTGAACAAAATTATATAATAAATGTGCGATTTATTGCTTTTTTTCACTCAGCTTTTCAATGAAGTAGTTTTTATCAAAATAGGTTCAGCAAAAGCTTCACAGCTGGAAATCACAACATCTTTATATATTGTTGATGTTAGCTAAACAACCATGTTGTATCCAAACAAAACTATATTGATTATATAGAAAAAATGAACATAAATGGTTGCACAAAAGTATATAGATTAGAAAATATATAGAAAAATGACAAAAAATTTTTAAATATTTTTCCTATTTTTCCCAGAAAACAGACCGACATTTCTAGCATAAAAATGTCAAGCCTACTTTATGGGAAAAATAAGAAAAATATTAACTAATTTGTCTTCTGCCAAATCTGCCAAGAGAGAGGTAAAGGTTTAATATCCAGCCATATTTACCCTTAATATTGGGTCATCTGAATTCCTTACCATACCTGTCCTAAATTTTGAACATATCAATTTTACTACCTATTGATATCTCTAAAACTTGCTGCATTAGTGGTAAAGCAGTGTAGATCGACCATGATCAGACATTGCAATATGTGGTGTCTGATCATAGTAAACACTGTTCGGTCAGTCATGCCTGTCCCAATACTTATGGTAAATATGGTATTTCACAGGACATGGATAAATTGCAGCTGCAGCAGTCTCTTATTGACAGAAATTTATTTAATGCAAATGAACGGAACAAAATTAATTTAATTTTGTTTTCCTGCACCAAATTATCCTTGGGAATTTGTTGTGGGGGAAAAGCATGGTTTATCATTCAGCTGCTAATACCCCCTGTTTGTGTTAATGCAATCCTGTTTTGTACTGTTAACAACTTAAAACTTAGTTACAGAACCACAAACAATTATGCTACCTAATATAGGAAAATGGCTTTGAATCAAGTCCCATGCAGATCAACCTGCACATCTGCATGGTCTGTTCAAGGCCTTCTATGTTCCTCAATTTATTTTAAATTAACAGATGTTGTTGTTTTTTTATTTGAGTTGAGGTTTAATGTCAAGTCAACAATCTTTCAATCATGTTGTGATGGTGCCCAGATGTAAGGATGGAAACAGATGCCCTTTTATAGTGTGGCCTCACTGCAGTATCATCCGGACATACTGACGTGATACTACCTATACCACCAGTCACATTAACCCATTTACATTGAGTGGACTCTTCTACCACAATTCTTAGAACCAGTTTATTTCCAATAACAGGGTGTTAGGCTAGTTTTTATTATTATTATGTTTTATAGAAATTCCTGTACTTAATGCAACCAGAGCAGACCCAATTCAGATGTTGCATTCTGCAGGATCTGATCTGGGTCTGCACTGTTTGGCAATTACCCTTTTGTAGCTCTCCAGACTAAAATGGGTTAAAACTGACACCAGTGCAACCTGGCCTAGCCTTTCTTCCTAATACTGAGTGCCAGGCAAAAGAGCAGCTAAACTCTATCTTTTATATTCTTTCGCTTAATTTTTCATTATAACTTTTTCTTTTTTTTTTTTTTTTTTTTTTTTGATTTTAGCGAAAGATTTCAGCTACAAAGTTGTACTGGGCAATCCACAAACTTCTCTAAAAGGTTCCATCTTCTTTTCAGCTCTGATTAGCCAGCCCTACCAAAGTCCATTGTAAGATTTGCTGGCTGATCTGGTGCTTTACTGTTACCATATGATCTATAAGCTCATAGTGTGTCTCAGACAAATAAATAAATAAATAAAAATCAACCCTTCACGGATACATGCATGAACCCTAATAACGCTGTACACATTTTTATCTACTTTCATACATGTAATTGCTTGATTGAATAACAATCCCTACAGTCAAACATTGCGAGGTAACACATAAAGGTGGGTCTTATTTTACCATAATAGTTTTTCTTGATGAATCTAAATGCAAAATGAAAAATGCTAATCTAACTGGAGTAATGCTTGTAAAATGTAGGAAGCTGGGACCTTTTGGAGAAGCTTGTGGAGGTCCTGTCCTACAACTTTGTCATTGAACATGTTTCGCTAAAATCAAAAGTAAAAAAAGTTCTTGTGAAAAATAACATGTAAAAAATAGGAAAAAATAAGAGTTTAGTACCAATTTCATGGCTCTAATTAAGGTGCTGTTTTCAAAAATGAAAAGAACTTCTAATGAGAACCCACAACATTTGTTTTCATGAAGAAATACGAGAAATATATGTACTAACTCCCTGTTAACATTTGTCATGCTGAATAAAGTAAGAAAGCCAAAGTTGTCATTCTTGTACATGACACATCATCTCATCCTTTTCTACATTTCTACCAAGTAGCAAAAAAATATTCCAAAGGGTATTCAACTTCAACAGAGCTGACACGAAATCAATGCATAATCACTGTCAAATACAACAAAGAAGGATAACCCCACAACTGAGAAAGGCAGAGTTATCATTCTTGTACGCGACACATCATCTTGTCCTGTTCTACATTTCTACTAAATACAATCAAAATATTCTGAAGGGTATTCGTGTTACAGAGTGGACACGAAATCATTTTCAAAAACAAACAAAGGGAGATAACTCCAAAAGTAAGAAAGCCAGATTTGTCATTCTTGCACTCAACATGTCATCTTGTCCTGTTCTACATTTCTACCAAGTATCATAAAAATATTCCAAAGGGTATTTGACTTACAGAGCGGACAAAAAAATCAATGCATAATCACTGTCAAATATAACAACAGGACATAAGGCCAAAATTAAGAAAGGCAGAGTTATCATTCTCATACTCGACACATCGTCTCCTCCTGTTCTTCATTTCTACCAAGTATTATCAAAATATTCTAAAGGGTATTCAAGTTACAGAATGGACATAAAATCTATTTCAAATAAAATGAAGGGAGATAACTCCAAATAAGAAAGCCAGAGTTGTCATTCTTGTAGCCAACAAGTCATCTCGTTCTGTTCTACATTTCTACCAAGTATCATAAAAATATTCCAAAGGGTATTTGACTTACAGAGCGGACAAAAAAATCAATGCATAATCACTGTCAAATATAACAACGGGAGATAAGGCCAAAATTAAGAAAGGCAGAGTTATCATTCTCATACTTGACACATCGTCTCCTCCTGTTCTTCATTTCTACCAAGTATTATCAAAATATTCTAAAGGGTATTCAAGTTACAGAATGGACATAAAATCTACTTCAAATAAAATGAAGGGAGATAACTCCAAATAAGAAAGCCAGAGTTGTCATTCTTGTAGCCAACAAGTCATCTCGTTCTGTTCTACATTTCTACCAAGTATCATAAAAATATTCCAAAGGGTATTCGACTTACAGAGGGGACATGAAATCAATGCATAATCATTGTCAAATATAACACAGGGAAATAACACCAAAAGTAAGAAAGGCAGAGTTGTCATTCTTGTACGTGACATGTCATCTTGTCCTGTTCTACATTCCTACCAAATACTATCAAAATTTTCCGAAGGGTATCCGAGTTACATACGGACATGAAATCTCATTCAAGCAAAACAAAGGGAGATAACTCCAAAAGTAAGAAAGCCAGAGTTGTAATTCTTGTACACGACACATCCTCTCGTCCTGTTCTACATTTCTACCAAGTATCATAAAAATATTTCAAAGGGTATTCAACTTACTGAGTGGACATGGAATCAATGCATTATCGCTATCAAATATGACAAAGGGGAGATAATTACAAAAGTAAAAATGGCGGAAATATTATTCCTGTACACAACATGTTGTCTCAACCAGTTCTACATTTCTACCAAGTACCATCAAAATATTCCGAAGGGTATTTGAGTTACAGAGAGGACACAAAATCTATTTCAACAAAACAAAGGGAGATAACTCCAAAATAAGAAAGGCAGAGTTTTCATTCTTGTATGTGACATGTCATCCCATCCTGTCCTATATTTCTACCAAGTATCATCAAAATATTCCAAAGTATAATCAAGTTACAGAGTGGACAAGAAGTCTTATGCCGAGGAGGACGCTGAAGCCTATGCTGATGCCAACCAGATCCGTAACCGAAAACAATATATCCCCCCACCCTTCGGGTGGGGAGACATAATAAAATACCATCCACTGAAAACCCCAACAAAGGTCACTTGTGCTGTTTAGCGTCATATACTAGTTTGCCCTCTGTTGTATTAATTCAGTGGGGTGTATTTACAGTCGTATTAATTCAGTGGGGTGTATTTACAGTCGATTATGAGCATGGGGAAATCAATGGATTCATAAGATAACTAGAGCTGTCAGAGAATCTGACTTTATCCCCGCTGCAGCTCTATCAGAGAAGAAATACATATAGTGTTGAAATATTTTGAATTCATCCTTACCAGGTAACACCACTGTAGGACATGGTAATCTGGCATCCTGAAACCTATCAAGGGATTTTAATCCATGAGTTATGAGCCCTTGGCCCTGATTCCTGAATACATGATACATCAACCCACTGTCCATGCATGTACCACTTTTTTCAAAGCCCCCATATGTGGTACAAGTTCCATCGAAGCAGGACAATAAAAGTTATTGAGCAAAATGCATTTTAATTTTTTTGAAAACCTACCAAGGGACATAACTCAAAGAGTTATGGACCCTTGGCCCCTATTCTGGTATACAGGATACATCCAGTCATTGTCCATGTTGATACAAGCTTTCAGCTTTCTATCTTTCGTGATTCCTTAGAAATCTGTTATGAAAATTTTCAAGAATGGCAAAATTTGAAAACCTATGAAGGGAAATAACAAAGAGTTATGGGCCCTTGGCCATCATTTTGCCACTACACCTTCCTTACCTTAGAGACCAAGTGTGGTACAAGTTTCACTGAAGTAGGATCACAAACATAAGTTACTGAAAACCTACCAAGGGACATTACTCCAGGAGTTATGGACCCTTGGCCCCTATTCTGGTATATACAATACATCCAGTCATTGTCCATGTTGATATGAGCTTTCAGCTTTCTAGCTTTCATAGTTCCTGAGAAATCTGTTACAAAACTTTTCAAGAATGGCAAAATCTTAAAGCCTATGAAGGGACATAACTGCAAGAGTTATGGGCCATTGGACACCATTCTGCCTCTACACTTCAATTACCTTAGAGATCAAGTGTGATATAAGTTTCATCGAAGTAGGACCACAAACATAAAAGTTATTGAGCAAAATGTATTTTAATTTTTTGAAAACCTACCAAGGAAAATAACTTCAAGAGTTATGGACCCTTGGCCTTTATTCCAGTATACACTATACATCCAGTCATTGTCCATGTTTATACAAACTTTCAGCTTTCTAGCTTTTAAAGTTCCTGAGAAATCTGTTACAAAAATTTTCAAGAATGGCAAAATCTTAAAACCTATGAAGGGACATAACTGCAAGAGTTATGGGCCCTTGGATACCATTCTGCCTCTACATCTCAATTACTTTAGAGACCAAGTGTGGTATAAGTTTCATCAAAGTAGGACCACAAACATATAAGTTATTGAGCAAAATGTATTTTAATTTTTTGAAAACCTACCAAGGAACATAACTCCAAGAGTTATGGACCCTTGGCCCTTATTCCAGTATACACTATACATCCAGTCATTGTTCATGTTTATACGAACTTTCAGCTTTCTAGCTTTCATAGTTCCTGAGAAATCTGTTATGAAAATTTTCAAGAATGGCAAAATTTGAAAACCTATGAAGGGATATAACTGCAACAGTTATGGGCCCTTGGCCACCATTCTGCCATTACATCTTCCTTACCTCAGAGACCAAGTGTGGTAGTTTCATTGAAGTAGGACCACAAACATAAAAGTTATTAAGCAAAATGCATTTTAAATTTTGAAAATTTACCATGGGACATAACTCCAAGAGTTATAGACCCTTGGCCACCATTCTGCCACTACACCTTCCATAACTCAGAGACCAAGTGTGGTATTAGTTTCATAGACGTAGGGCCACAAACATAAAAGTTATTAAGAAAAATGCATTTAAATTTTGAAAACCAACCAAGGGACATAACTCCAAGAGTTATGGGCCCTTGGCCACTATTCTTTGATTACACTTTACTTACCTCAGAGGTAAAGTGTAGTATAAGTTTCATTGAAGTAGGATCATAAACATAAAAGTTATTGAGCAAATTTTGCAGTCACGGAATCACGGAATGACTGAATTACAGAATGACGGAATCAGGAAATGACTGAATGACAGAATGACGGAATCACAGAAGGACATGGCAAATCCAGTATAGCCCAACTTTTTCAAAGCGGGGATATAAATCAAGATTTGCATGATTTAAATATGACGTGGCACTTGCACTTTATATTTGCAGGTAGAAAATGGACTTGGGTAGTAAAAAAGGCACCTCACTTCCAAAAAAAGCTGTACAACATATTCAGCCTGCTCTATATCGTAACACTAAAATGGAACAAGGCCATCAGTGAGGGGCTTCTAATGTGTACCCATATTATTTATGGAGAAACAAGAGAATTATCCCAGAATTATTACCAACTACTCTTCCTTAACCCATTAAAGACTGAATAAACTCTCCCACACTATATCTTGGAAGAGTATGTCAGGCTATACATGTATCATTCAGATAATCAAAATGAAAAGTGGTTGAACTATTTGCAAACAGTGGAGACCCTGATCAGATGCAGCATTCTGAGTCATCTGATCTGGGCCTGCACTGTTTCCAGTTACCTGTTTAGGGGTATACAGTCTTCAATGGGTTAACAAACAGGCGTGTAAAATTTTATTTTTTGCTCACTTGCCCTGTAAGGCAAGTGAGTGAAAAAAGGTACCTGCCCTACAGGGCTTTTCACTTGCCCTTATCCGCTTATCAAAAGGACGATTGTTGAAATTTCAGTTAGGAGTCAGAAAATTTTTTATCTTATGCTGTTAACTAGAAACAATAAAAGCAGCTAAAGAACTTCACTGTCCCAGCTAGCATTCTACATTAATCTATAGCGGGCCGTTATCGGCCCGTCAGCTACCCTGACGGGCCGGTAACGGCCCGCTATAGATTCATGTAGAATGCTTACTGGGGTGTTGTTTAATTGAACTCCCAGTTCCCTAAATGTAAAATTATTGAAAGGTGATAACAGAAGCACCATATCATGATAAGATTCATATTTTTCATGATGTAGCTGAGCTCTAGAAGTCTGTCTAGACAAAACAATCATTTGTCTAGAACTTCTCGCTTTCATTTTTTTTGTTTCACAGTCATGTTGTTGTTGCTTTCTTTTCTCAGCTTGCTGAGGAAGTCACAGAGATTCAATATTTTCATCGTCTCTATCACTCGTTTTCCCAAAAAGGGATCGTATGTCACGCTAAGCCAACTTTGAATACAGCGATAATGTAAACAACAACCGGCGACAACTACCGGTGATTACAACTGGTGTTACTATCTTGTGGTATACCAGTAGGTATTCCGTCGCTTAGGGAAATCAGCACAGAACCAGTCTGGAAACGTGTGTACAATCATCTGGTTGTGGAAGAAAAAGATTGTTGATCATGTTTTCGGCAATAAATGTCCGAATTCGTGTATATTGCTGGCTAAAAATACTCTTGCTTGATAGGGCGAGCTCAGTGCAAGTTCTACTCACCCAAGTTCATATTGTACTTGCATGTGCGAGCAGGTGAGTGAAATTTTACACCTCTGACAAGTCCTGTAACCACAGATCAGATGCCACAGAATGTCTTTATTGTTTGCCACTCATCCAGCAGTTTTTAGACAATAAACATGTGGTAAAATGGATGTAGAAATTTTAAAGCTTTATGGTTAGGGATTTAGATGTCTGAATATTTAGGCTCAATATAGTGGAGTGACTACCAGGAGGTAATTTCACCATCAGCACATTAATAGCCAAATGCATTATTACTCAGTTTGAAATTCAGGACACATTTTGTAGTCACATTAATCCGAAGTTGTAAGAGCTTTAATTCATGCAAATGAAAGAAAAATTAATTAAAATTTTGTGGGCTCTCAACCACCACATTTACCCTATATATTAGACACTTTAACTCCTTACCATACCCATCCTAAATTTGAACTGAAAAACTATCTGCTGATATGCATGAAAAGTGGCATACAGTGTAGACCCTGATCAGATGCAACATCAGATCTACACTGTTTTCTCCAGCCTGTCTGGACTGTTCCATTACTTTGGGTTAATATGGTACATTGCAAACAGAACATTGCATGCCTTGCAAACACAGGCCAAGGAAAAAAACTTGGTGTTGTTCAGCTGGTAACATCCCCAAGTTAGTTGTCTCACTTAACCAATTTTAGTCAGGCAAACCCAAAAAGGGTAATTGGTAAACATTGCAGACCCAGATCAGATGCAACAGAATGTGGTATCTGCTCAGTCTACACTGTTTGCATTAAATACAGGAATTTCTGTAATATATAGTAATAACAAGAGCTCCGCTGAGTGGGGCAATGTACGCCTATAAGGGTGTCAGAAACAGGAATGTTTGCATCATATTAAGAAACAAGAGGACCAAAATGGTATACCAGTAATGGTCCTGTATAACTTTCCTGAGAATCCAACAAAAATAAGGCTCCTGAGAATTCATAAAAAATAAGGCCTGCTGCTTCTGACAAATTAAGTCTGCTGACTTGCTTTTATGCTTGTTAGTAAGTAAATGTTCACAAAAAATCCAGGAAGAATATCAGCAGCTCCAGTGCCTCTTGCCAAAGAATTGTAACTTCACTCTTTCCATTTCTTCTGATAATGGTCAAAGGTAATCCTTGTTCTTTAGTACATTAAGGACTTAATACTTTCAATTCTTTGAACTTACATGTCACATATCTTTTCACAGTCTTTTAAACTATTTTAAACGTCATCATTCGTAAAATTTTCCCACACAAATGAGTGAGGAAACAAAGATGACATTTATGTAAAAAGGTCAAAGATCTTCCTAGGATCAACATTTTTTTTTTTCTGAGAAAATGAGGCTAGATATGAAACAGGGTGTCAGATCATATTACTGTAGTAATATAAATGTGAATATCTTGATTAGGCTCTGTCAGATATTCTACTAAGCCTCTGGCTCTGTGTAATACATCAGAAGAACTTCTGACTACAACAGTGGAGAAGTACAAAGAGAAGTAATTAACCCTTGTCATGCTAAATAAATTAAGATGCCATGCCCACTTCTAATTTTCAGCCAATCAGTTTACTTGATCCAGGTTGAAGATACAAATTCAAATACTGAATGGCAAATTCAAATACTGAATGGCAAACATTGCAGATCCAGATCAGTTGGCTTCTGTTTGCAAAGGCAGAGCATATCCGGGTTCAGCAGGACAAGGGTTAATTTTGCAACAGAAGCTACGAGAATTAAACTTCTTTCCTTTACAAAGTTCCCAAGTACTTATTTTTCTTAAATTCAGATTTTACTGTTCAAATTTTAAAAATATTTACTTTACTGGTGCTGCCACTCGGCTGCTCTGGCATGGTTAACAGCTGCTAATGATCTAAAAATTTAGACAGCAAAATCTATGGGTTTTTTTTTCTAACTTGACCAGTGCAAGTAGGGAAACAAACACTTTTGTACAGAGAATTATTGTTTTTCAAATATTTACTTTCAAAAACTGCAAGCACTGTGTGAAGTTGTAATATTGAAACTCCTAGGAAAGCTTGTTTTAACCCTTGTCCTGCTGAACCCAGATATACCCTGCCTTTGTAAACAGTATAGATCTGAAGAAGCCAACTGATCTAGATCTGCACTGTTTGCCATTAAGTATGTGAGCTTATAGCAACAATCTGGATCAAGAACTCTGACTGACTGAAAATTAGAAGTGGGTGTGGTATCTTAATTTATTCAGCAGGACAAGGGTTAACTTGGTATTACACAAATCAATATAAGCGAAAGCCTTATTTGCTTAAACCTTTAACCTGCTAAATGTAAATATCAGCAGATGGTATTTAAGAATACTTTTATCATGCTTCCTGGAAAAAAAGTTTTAATTTTTTAATTCAAATTTTCTCCAGCTGAAAGTCATTAGGCCATTTTTCTGTGAAAAATAAGAAAAAATAGCAACCTTTTGGCTGTTGATTAAGCCTACACAGTACTAAAGCTTAATCAAAGATACCTAAAAGCCGGGTCATAAATTTCCTATCAACATTAATCAAGAGTAGCTGGAACATTGATTGACCAGCCCAAGGTTCTAGAAAAGTATATAGAACTTTCTCTATGAACTGTGTCTCCATGAAAACATAGAAATGTTTCTGATTTTAATGCTTACATGGCTGCCTATCTCCACACATGCAACACCGTGAAGAAACTTGTAAGAAGATCTTCCGCAGGTGATTGCAGAGAGTCAGTTTAGGTTGAAGGTGGGTGTCAGTTGAAATAAGGCTGCCATTTAGGCATGATTGCCGGTATCCAAAATCGGGCGATGTTATTCAACCTCTTTTTTAGTCTCCCATAATTATAATCTGATCTGAATTGTAGTCCTTTAAGTGAATATGGAACAAAAATCATTTTTCTCCCGATGCAAGGGTGGTTGTTTTACCGTTTTGGTGACAGACAGGCATGTAAAACTCCAGTTCTTGGAGAAATTACAAATCTCTGGTTAAATACATCACCGTTTCAGTGAAGGTTTAACATGTTACTGTGTAGTTCAAAAGAAAATACGAGGGTGAGTCAATAAAAAACCAGCCTAACTTTTTTCTGGGTGAGATAGATCTCTTCTTTTTCGATGCAATTGCCCTCTAGAATGATGCACTTGGGCCAACGATGTTCCAGTGCCATCAGCCCAGAACTGAAGAAACCAGGGACCTTGTCTCTGACCCACTCCTCAACTGCCACCATGACTTCTTCGTTGGTCCGGAAATGACGTCCACGGATATCCTTTTTCAAGTTTGGGAACAGGAAATAGTCACTAGGAGCTAAGTCTGGAGAATAGGCGGGGTGCTGTATTAGCTCGTACCCATTCCGCTCAACAGCATCCATTGCAATTTTGCAAGTGTGGACTCTCGCATTGTCCTGTTGGCACAGAATCCCTTTGGAGAGTTTACCTCGGCATTTTTCACGGATCACATTTCTCAGTCAGTCGAGCAAATTTGCATAATACGCACTTTTCTTTGCTAGAAAGTCCAACATAATAACGCCTTGTGCATCCCAAAATACAGTTGCCATCACCTTACCAGCAGAGGTTTGCGGTTTGAACTTCTTTGGCCTCAGAGACCCCGGCCCTACACTCTGCCAATTTAAGCTTTATTCACTGGCTCATAATAATGGACCCAGGTCTCATCTACAGTCACCAGATGTGAAAGGAAATCATCGTCCTTTGACCTAAACCGCTTTAACAAGGCACTGTATACTGATGCTCTGGTTGCCATTTGCTCGTCGCTAAGGGATTTGGGGACCCAATGGGCTGTAAGCTTGTGCATACCCAAGCGATCATGTAAAGTTGTTCAAACGCTACCATGTGAAATGTGTAATGCATTCGCTATTTCTTCCACCTTAATTCGCCTATCAGAGTACACCAGATCCCGTACTTTGTTATACATTTCTTCATCGGTGGCATCTGATGGGCGTCCAGACCTGGTTTCGTCTTCTAAAGACATTCTACCGCGTTTGAATTCCCCAACCCAGAATTTAACTTGTGCATATGATGGTGCAGAAGACCCATAAACAATGGTCAACTCGCAATGTATTTCCTGACCTGTTTTCCCTTTCAAATAGAAGCACCGAATTACAGCATGGTACTCAACTTTTGATGAAAAGCTTACTTTTGCATCGCTAGCCATGTTTGACATTCAATATCTTATAAGTGAATGACACAATAAGGGTGCAATTTTGCCCTCAGGCCTAAAACATGTATTGAAACAAGGCATAAAAATCTTGGGTGTCTCTGTCAATTGGAAATGGGATAGGCTTGTTATTTATTGACTTGCCCTCATATATCGCATTCTTTTGCCATTGCACAGAAACTAAGCATTTTATTGACGGATAGTTCATAAGGAGAGTGGTAGCCAGTAAAGGGATAGGTGGTGATTGAGAAGACCATGTTATTTTCAACATCATATGTCATACTATCGGTCGCATTTTACGTAGGATTTCTGATCCAGTTATGGCAAATGTGTTCCTGAAGCCTAGTGCCATTATTACCCTTTTTTCTATCTTTCTAGCTGAAAAACCATGGTTTTCTAACCACCTATCCCTTTACTCACCACCACTCTCCTTACAATTTTCTTTTCACAACATGGTGTTGCACGTGTGGAGATAAGCAGCCTCGGCTTAGCATGCTGGGTAAATATTTCAGTGGATGACATATTGAAAAGTTTTACTTATTTGTCCAAGAAAACAGGCTTTGACATTTCATGCAAAACAATTTGCATGAAATATAAAAGCCTATTTTCTGGGAAAAATAAGACAAAAATATCATCAATTTATTGTCTGCTGAATTTTCTCAGAGAGTGGTAAGGGTTAATGAAGTCAGTTGTCAGTGGTGCAATCCTAGAAATTCCCTTTCCTCAGAAAAACACGTAAAGACATGTATTTACGTGTCTTTACATGTAATGCCAGATAATGCGGAGTATTGGCCCATCCATTTACGGGCTTTTACGTGTTAGTACATAAAAATCAAAAAGGAGAGAACAACTGATGAGAAGAGACTTGACATGTAAAGTTTTACATGTAAATACATGTTTTTCCACGTAATGACATGTAATTACATGTCAATTTTCAATAAACAGGTATTTTTGACGCGTTAATACATGTAGTCAAGATCACAAATTTTCAGTTTTACATGTCAAATTCTACATGTAAAATTCAACATGTAAATCTAGGAATACGATTTGGTTTACATGTAAAATTTTATGCGAAAAATTCTACACGTAAAATTTTATGCATAAAAATTCTACATGTAAAATTGTACGCATAAAATTCTACATGTAAAATTCTACATGTAATTTGTTTCTGTTGAGGTTTTACGGCCCACTCAACCCAATGAGGTCATGTCGAGCATGGTCAGTTGACCTAACCACACGTTTATTGGGCAGGCTTAGTCCTCTAAGCGGTTGCCAGTATTGTGCACATTCTTTCCCCAGAAACTTACAACTGCCCTTCTTGAATCAGCGTAAGGGAGAGAATGACTGTAGAAAATATTTCATGATCAAATCTCCATGAAAGAATGTTGCCGACCTCGGCAGGGGTTGAACCCGTGACCTCCTGGTCTCCAGTTGGACGGCGAATCCAACTGAGCCACCGAGGCCGGCTCTACATGTAAATGGGAAATTCATAGTATTATCAGATGTAGCTGTGATACTTTTAGGTCACCTGAGCAAGAAGTGCTTATGGTGAGCTTTTGGGATATACCATGATGTTCCTTGTACGTTGGGACATGCATTCATCAGTCTGTCCATCTGTCTGTCAACTATTGCTTGCATATACACTCTAGAGGGCACAGTTTTGATCCAATCTAATGCAACTTTCTCCGAATGTTTATCTGCATGAAATATCTAGGCCAAGTTTGAATCTCGGTTATGCAGGTTGGAAACTAGGTCACAAGGTCAAATCTGAGAAAAATCTTGTGTACATAATAGAGGTTTCATTTTCCATTGAATCTTTATGAAACTTTGTTTGAATGTTTGCTTGAAGACTATATATGTTAAGTTAAAATATGGGTCATGTGGGTTTGAAAACTAGGTTACTAGATCAAATAACTGAAAAACCTTGTGTACACAATAGGGGCTTCATTTTTTTCAAGAATGTTCACAAAAGTTTGTCAGAATGTTTTTTTTTTGCCAGTGTTTAGGCCAAGTTCAAATATGGGCCACTTCCGGCAAAAAGCTAGATCAGTAGGTGTAATCTAAGAAAAACCTTGTGCACACACTATAGGCTTCATTTTCCATTGAATATTTTTGCAACTTCATTCAAATGTTTCTATGAATAATATCTAGGACAAGATCTGATACAGGTAATGTTGGTTCAAAGACTAGGTCACTTGGTCAAATCACTGAAAAACTTTGTGTACACAATATAGAGGCTTCATTTTTCAGTGGATCATCATGAAACTTTGTGATAAAGTTTGTTTTGACAATTACTAGGCCAAGTTCCAAACTGAATCATGTCAGGTCAAAGACTAGGTCAAATCTTTGAAAAAAAAAAAAAAAAAAAAATGTGTGCACAACAGAGTGCCCTCATCCAGATCTACATTATTTGCTCAGACCTATTTTTTTTTTGACATTTTTGGTGTCCAATTTTTAAGAGTTAATTAAAATAAATTAACTAAAAGCCATAGACCTGGAATAAATAGTCTTTTTTTTCAAGCAGTTAATAAGCAGTATTAAAAATGTTAATTTTTCCAACTGAAAACATGACATATATTAAACACCAAGGAGTAGAATAATTTTGAATGAAATTCAAAAGAAAACTGATTTACCCCACCCACTACATGTACAGAAGAAGCTACCACAAAAGCTTAGCTGCCTTTTGGTGTCAGTTTATAATGCATCAAAATGGAATACTGAGAATGTATTAAAATAACTCACATTTTTTTATTAAGCTATCCTCCTGTGTTCAAATATTTTATAGCAAAATGTTTTGAAAAGAACAGCATTTTATAACTCCAGTGCTCCATGTGACTTCATGCTTTGAGACTGAATATACTAAAGTTTGAAACTGACCAATCAGACAACAGTATCTTGTACACAAAAACTCCAAAGTTCTTATTTTTACGCATTTTTACATGTTGAAAATTACTAAGTCCAGAGTTGGCTTCTTTTACAGACTGTTTTTTGATAAAGTTATATAAATGCCATATTTTGCCAGGTTATTTTTTTCTAAGTCCACAAATGACACATAAATACATTTCTAACACCCCTGCTCGTGTTGTTCCTTATTTGTCTTTACATTTCTAGCCGTGCTTTATCTGAGACATATGAGCACAAGAATTTTGTCGCGCGCTATCAATGGGAACCAATCATATTACTGTTGCGAAAGTTGCGTGCCTGGTAACTGTGGACGCAAGCTTACAATATTGGTCGAAACATTCATATACATAATAAATTATATTAGATCTAGTAATTGCAGTTCTTTGACTTTTTTACCTGAAGAATTCCACCATTCAAACATACTCGTTTTACTCCTTGTTGTCATCGTGTATTTGTTGACATTATCGAAAAACAAAAGTGTCGCTTAACATTCTTATTTTGTTGTTTTATATCTGTCCTCCATAGGTCCATCGCGGCACTCCAATTTCATTCGATTTGCAATTTTTTCATGAACACATGATACAAGTTTTTATGTTTTACATCGTTTTAATATTTTACATCGTCAGCTGATTCGCATAAGTATCCGCCATTTTGAATGTTCGTCATCGAACCTTGTAACTATGTAACCGTGTGACGTAATTCTTAATGGTTGACGTCAACTACCAAATGGGGAAGTCAGGTAATAAAAATAATCATAAAAATCAATACAAATCTCATTTATGCAAACTATTCGCTCAGTGAGGGGTGTTAGAAAATAAATAAATTATTCTGAACCGTGCTCAAATGCCGCAGATAAAGCACAGTTGAGTTTGGGTTGTACCCATTTGAACACTCGCTCGCTGCGCTCGCTCGTGCTCAAATGGGTACAACCCAAACTCAACTGTGCTTTATCTTGGGCATTTGAGCACGGTTCAGAATAATTTATTTCTTAAGTAAAATTTTACGCATTTTGCCATGCCTGTACAGGATTATCATGGTTTTACATGTCATTACGTGGTTTTACGCGTAGAAGTAGTAAATCTACATGTAATGCCATGCTGTTTTACATGTAATTACATGTAAACTATATTTTAACCCGTCATTCTGAGGGAAGGGCTAAATTATATTTCTGTGAAGAAACAAAAGAGAAAACTATCAACTGTTTTCTTTCAAAACTAATAACTTAGCTGGAGCCCTGCATCTTAGCCCAGGAAGTCTAAGAGGTCTAAGAGTACATCAGGAAGTTAATTCTCATTCATGATATTCTGAAAAAGTTCAATTGTGGTACTAGCACTATGGTAAACATCCTAAAAGTTCATACACCAAAGTTTCTGACAAAACGGAATATGCAAATAGTGGAGACCCAGATCAGACTGCTCCTGAAGGAACAGTCTGATCTGGGTCTACATAGTTTGTCATTCCAATAAGTAATTTAAAAAAACAAACAAACAAAAAAAAACAACAGCATACAAAGCAAAATTAAATGGGTCTATTTAAAAAGTATGGAATAAAGTGTTCAAAATTTTAGGACATTTACTGTTATCTTGCATAAAAAGGATCATACGGCACAACAAATATACTCAGTCTGCTCAGGGCATCTGTTGTCCAAGAGAATAAAACTGGCTACTAATGCTTCTACCAGCACAAAAGAGGTTCATGGGCTACAAATGGCTCACCTGACTGAAACAGTCACAGCATGTTCACTTTAGAAGCTTGTGAGAAGTTACAACAATTTCACATTACTGCCCAGTTTGGCATAGCAATAAATAAATTCTGAAAGGAAGGATCGATTGTGTTGGGGTTTAACAACACGTTAACCCTTGTGAGTCATTTTATGTCGTCTCCCAGAAAAAAGGAGAAAAAGATAGAGGAGATAATAGAGGAGACGAAAGAGAGAGATAGGGAAGAAAACGGGAAATGAAAGAAAGTGAGGGAACAGAAGAAATAACAACATTCCCCCTCTACCCTGACCTGCTGCAAGAACAGCAGGCCTTGCCCAACTGTAAGCCAATATCAGTTGGGTGCCCCGGTGACAATGCTACAAAGTAGGAATGGCGCTGATTACACAAAATATAAAATTTTAGGACCCCTACCGGAATATACATGCACTGCCAAGTTTGCATCAGTTATGCTTTCATTTATTTCTACAGAGATGTTATTTAACCATTTTCACATTTTACACTTAAAGGCACTTCTGATGCATCTGACAGACTTATGGTAATTTTCAAAAAGCCAGAAAAAATATCAGTATGAAATTTTCAGCAAAGTGAGAAAATTATACAGTCAACTCTTGTTATCTCGCTTGCTTATCTCGAAGAACTGCTTATCTCGAAGTGAAAATCTGGTCGCTGTTTTAACATGGATAACTTCCACATAAATATTGTGGAAAAGGGGAGAAATTCTCCTCTTTTCCACAATATTTCAAATATAGAGACAAATTACATATTCAATGTCGTTTAATGCGATTGTTTGATTTATTTTTTCCTCAGTTCTGTAAATCTGATATGTCAAGGTACGGATATCTCGAAGTATTTCAGACAGTCCCTTGGACTTCGAGATAACAAGAGTCAACTGTATTTGACAAGTTATAATGTAAGGATACTGAAAACTTTTTTTTTCTTTTATCAAGTCTCAGCACTCTAGCCACAATGACCCTTCATTTGAAAAGCTGCAAAAAGGGACTATTTGAAACAAGATTCTTGATAACTTTATGTTTTATTACAATAGATGGTTTCCATTTTATTCAGATGCTTTCAGAATAATGAACTGATTTGATATAATAGTCAATAAAATTTCAGAGATTTGTACTTATAGTTCATTCATTATCTACATGTAGTATGACCATCATTATTATTTGGAGTAACTGAGACCACTGTGAAAAATGGACGTACAAAATTTATATAAGTATGGCCAGGAGTAAAGATATGTCCAAATATTTTTGGGTAAATACAGTAATTTACAAACACAAACAATATATGAGTAGTATCTTCCTTGGTAACAGTAACCATATGAGTCAGTGGAAGCCCTGAACTGCAATACCCTTGCCATGTTGAACAAACTAAGTTGTTCTGAAGAAGCCAACTGATCTGGATCTTCACTGTTTGCCATTAAGTACATGTATGTAAATATGTAGCAACAATCTGGATCTAGTAATCTGATTGGCTGAAAATTAGAAGTGGGCATGGCATCTTAATTTATTCAGCAAGACAAGGGTTAAATCTGAAGAAATCTATTTAATTTTACAAAGTATTGATGTAAAACCTTTATTTGAGTGGCAACAAGGAGTAAACCCTGTACAGAAATCACATTTTGGTGTCTGATCTGGATCTACTGTAGACTGTTTGCTCTGGCCTGCCTGCCCCAATGGTAATTACCATATTTACAGACAGTTCTGAGCAAACAGTGTAGAGCCAGATCAAATGCTGCAGAAGGCAGCATCTGATCAGGGAATACACTGTTTGCAATAATCTAGCAGTATTTAAGATATATCCAAAATTATTGAACTATAATTGATTTGTTCAAAATTTAGGAGAATTAGTGCATGGGGATAAGGTGTCTGAAAACTTAGGATAATAAACAGGATATGGTAGATATTACTGAAAACTTACAATAACAACAGGTATTGTGTATGAGGGCTGACTGAAAAATTGTGAGCCTCACATGAAAAGATTTGACTTTGGGGAGACATACTGTATTATCCCCCTCAATGTTTATATGCTTTTTCCAGAGATGGTGAAGGGCCTCAATGCCACTTTTAAAGAAACCCTTTTCTTGACTGTCCAGAAAATCCTCCACTGCATGTAAGATGTTATCATCTGACTGGAGATGGGTACCAGAAAAGGCCTTTTTCAACTTTGGGAATAAATGGAAGTCTGAAGCATAGTAAGCATAAGGGGATGTTCAATTCAAAGCCATAATCATTGATGGCAGCCATAGAAATGACAGAAGTGAGAGCTTAAGACTTTTCTGGTGAAAGAACACATCTTTACCAAATTTCCCATGGTACTTGACCTTAATATTTTCTCTTAACTGCCTGAGAATTTCAAGTGAAGTACAATATGTTCCATTGATTGTCTTCCCCTTTTTGGAGATAATCTACCATAAGAATAGCATCAGCATCCCAAAAAAACCAAGGACAGAACCTTCCAAGTTAACAGAACAGTCTTTGCCTGCTTTGGCAGGGTTGAGTCAGGTTGCTTCCTTTGTTTAGACTGTTGTTTTGATTCTGGGGTGAAATATGATGAACCCATGTTCAATTCATAGTCACAAACCTCAGCAGGAACTTGTCAGGATCTGTCTCAAAAAAAGGTTCTGAACAGCACCAACATATTCTGTATTGTGTGCTTCTGCTCAACTGTCAGATGTCTCGGTACCCAACAGCTTGAGAGTTTTCTCATATCCAGATCTTCCATAAGAATGGTATGAACTCTTTCCTGAGAAATCCCAACAGCACTAGATATGTATCTCTCTGCAACCCATCTGTCACCCATAACCATATCATGAACTATAGTGACTATTTGGGGAGCTGCTACAGAGACAGGCCTTCCAGAATGGGGATCATCCTCAAGGCTCTCCCTGCCATGCTTTAATTCTGCCACCAACCTTTTTACTGTAGCATATGAAGGGTAATCCTTCCCCAGTGTAGCTACCATATCAGCACTAATAGCCTTAGATGCTAGACCCTTTTTATGCAACTACTGAATCACCACTTGTTCAGCAATTTTGTCCATTTTGCACAAGTTGTGCACCCTGTTTACTCTAACGTATTACCACTTCCACATAAACTGACCAAATGATATGGGCTGTTGGTTAATAACCGTAAATAGTCAAGGAATAATAGGGCTGAAAATAGGCAGCCCTGCTTAAACCCTTCAATACAAAGGCTCAAAATTTATCAATCATCCCTCATATGTTACACTGACAACTACCCTAAAAGAGCACAATCAAACCTTTTATGGCTAAATATCTTCAATGAACTCTTTCATCATAAATGTCAGATGGGTACATTAATTGTTTCTAAAGGAATGCTACAGAAATATTCTTAATTGATTCTGATTTGACAAATTGCAAATTATTAATGTCATTGCCAACAGTGTAGACTGATCAGATGCCACATTCTGCATTCATGGGATAATAAAAGTGTATAAATTGTATTTGTGGCACCAAAATAAATATATTTTGATAGATACAGCGTATCAAGGAGAAACAACCCCGTAATCTGCATATTTGTTACACTGTCATTCACTTTATAGAAATTAGAGAAAATAAAGACATACAGTGGACTTATTAACATTTGTCCTGCTGAACCTGGATACATCCTGCCTTTGTAAACAGTGTAGATCCAGATCAGTTGGCTTCTGAAGAAGCCAACTGATCTGGATCTGCACTGTTTGCCATTAAGTATGTGAATTTATAGCAACAATCTGAATTAAGTAATCTGATTGGCTGAAAATTAGAAGTGGGTGTGGCATCTTAATTTATTCAGAAGGACAAGAGTTAAGGAGGAGTATTTGATGATAATTCTGGAATAGTTTCCTCCAGTTCTCCATAAAAACATATGTTCTGGGTACTCATTAGGAGTGCCTAGCCAAGGTACTTCTAATGAGTACCTATAGCTACAACATATCCCAGAATTATTAACAAATACTCCTCCTTAACAAGTTCTCTGTAAGTACATTCCAATATTACACAGAAGCTGAAGCTAGTATTGTCCACAAAGCTGTCTCCTGCTCGAAGCATCCTTTTGGCAGTGTTTTGTATAAGTGTTGGGAGATGAGGCATGATGAACTTTCTTAATTTCAAGGTGTTAAATGTCCAGAAAGGCATTTACAAACAGACCACGTGTATGAGCATCAAAGGAGAATAAGTCTTTGAAAATGAACCCTTTATGTTTGAACTTCTAACATCTAAAATTTATGCCAGTTAAAACAAAATAACTTTTTACAAAGGTGAATGATTCAACATGTTTGTATTACATTGTCTTACATTTATGCATGTAAGACATTTATTTATTCATCCATACACAATTAAATTTATATAGCAATTATACAACCAAGCACTTCTTTTGCCTTTCAGTGTATAATATCTTCGTTGGATGTTCATTTTGCACACAAATCTAAAAGAAACTAAGTACCTTTGATCAGCTACTGTTACCTATCAATCAAACACTAAGACCCAGACCTTTTGGTAAGTATATTGGTGCACAGTGTCCTGACTTTCTGAACCCTCATTTGAATATATTAGTTAGCACTGTCGATTTCACACAAAGGGGTATGTACACAAGTTTACAGTAAATATTGTTCCTTAATTCATTAACTATACATAAAGCATAGCCAGTTAATCGCCATTTATAAATTCACTTCACAAATCACTCTTTTGCAGATATGTGATCAAAAGTTTAAGAAGTGAGACTGACAGTTGAGTTTTTATTTAACATAACTACATGTAAGACATCAGCTTGGATTTTGTAACAACATGTTTTAATTGATTAAACTATCATTTTCAAAGTTGCCTAATTAATCAAAGAACATGCTAATTCTGACCATTTTTCTCCTTACAAACAAATTGTGCAAACAGTGGAATAGATATTGTTTTAGACTTGTCCATATCAGTTAAAAACAGACAAACTGGACATGAGTACTTAGGTATGATCACTAATAAATATTAACATTGATGAATACCAATATGCAGATGAAAATTTTGGTCAACAAAGGATTAACAGTTTGGCTGAAGTCTTCAACCACATGTGACTGAGATGAGTGCAAGTTTTCTGCAACAAATCTCTGGTGCATTAAAACAAGACAATTGTTAACACCAGTGTGTCTGATTTCTCAATTAGCTGACCCCGTTACCCTGGAAGTAGAGGCCTAATATAACCTGCATGTGAAAATGAATTTACCTGTGAAAGCTGTAACAGGAGTATGTTGTCGCATTTATATATGCCTGTAGATAACTGTAGTTACAACTATTCCCTAAAATGGGCTGAAGGATGTGACGGCAAGGTGGAGAATGAAGATTTATGCCCTTTCAACATTTCACCGGAGCAGTTTGTTTGAGTACATAATTTAATGCTTTGCTTTGATACACTGCTTATAGGCCCATTAGAAAAGGTTGTCAATAATCTACACATTGTCTATGGAACAATTGAACATGTTGAATATTATGATTTTGTGTATAACATGTGCAGTATATGAAGTAATTTCGGAATGATGCATGAGCATAAAACTGGTACAGATGGCAACGCATGTTCAATATCAAGAATAGAAGGCAGGAGTAAGACATAAGTGTAAGTGAGTCTTATTGTCTCAGTGTAAGTGAGACAGTCTTATTGTCTCACTACATGTTGGGTTCAGTTAGGTTTTATACCACGGTCATCCTCGTAAGCAGGTTGTTTAGCACACCCGTCGTACATTTAACAAACCTAAGCCGTCCGACTGGCTCAGATGACAAAGCAACTGCTTCAGATCGGGAGGTTTTCGATTGAATCCCTAACCATGTCATACTACAGGACTGAAAGTCTGTTGACAATGACATTTAAACTCATCTCAAACAACCAATGCTGATGAAAACAATTGACACATGACTATATTGCTTGCAGAATGCAAGAACTTTATCCAGCAGGCAAGCTGTTTTTTCATCCTCTGATCATGTAAATATGACTCATTCGTTCTTAACTGAAGAAAATATTTAGTTTACCTTTTTTTGCTATGAGTTTTTCTGAAATGCATGTTCACAGACCGAGGTCAAAAAAGACAGGTCAATATACACCAGCTATATTGTAAGGAGTTAATGCGCCTGAAGGAGGTAGGGTAAACATGGTAATGTAACTATAGTAAACTCACCAGTACGGTGGTACTTTTTCTGTGAGAACTCGTACAACATATAACACACAGGTAAGTAATTTGATAACCAAGTTGAAAATTCTGATCCGTAAACCTGAAAGTAAAACAGTTGTTAAACTTCAGCTTCCTCTGGGTAAATCGACTCCACCGCAGAACTGGCTGACAACCAGTGAATGCTACGGCACTGCAAAGGCTAGACAAACATATTGCATACTGATTTACTTGTACATTTTAAAGGTAAATTAATTTACTCTTAACCATATATCATAATATCCACAAATTTCAGCAGGTAATATTTAATAATATTTTTCTTATTTTTCCTAGAAAATTTTCAGTAAAAAAAAAGAAAAGATCATCAATTTGTTATCTGAAGAATTTTGTCTGAAAAATAATAGTAATAAAAAAAAATGTTATCTGCTACAGTTGTGATTGGCACTTTAAGAGTTAATTTGTTACCAGTTTATCCTAAAATTTGAACAAGTCCAGATGACTACCTGTTGACAAGTCTTAAAAAGTACAGAAGGAATAATAAACTGTGCTGACCCTCCTCTATTCCAACAAATATATCTGTTGGCATACATATTTAGTTTAAGTACGGTAAATGTCCGAAAATTTCATACACAAAATGTTCTGACAAATGGCATATGTAAACAGTGTAGGCCCAGATTAGACTGCTCCTGAAGGAACAACCTGCTCTGGGTCTACACTTTTTGCCATTCAGCTGAGTATTTTAAGAAAAAAAAACTGTATAAAAAGAATAATTTAACCATAAAAAGTATGGAATAAAGTGTTCAAAATTTTAGGACATTTATCCTATATACGATAAAACTTACTTGATCTTTGGTTTTTGATAAAGTATAGCTGAAGTCTCTCTTTAAATGATTTCTCATTGGTGAAAAACTCAACTCGAACTCTGAAATATTAAGAAATAAATACAGTGTATAGATATACTGTAACCTCTTTTAAACATGGTTGACATTGTAAAATAGTTCGGATATAAGATGGCTTCATGGTTTCATCCCTGAAGAGCTGAAGAGGACTCTTCCATCCTTGAATTTGAGCATGTCCACCGATGCAAACAGATGTTGCAGTCAAAATCAAAAACAGATTGGCAAACAGTGTAGATCCTGATGAGATGGCTTGTTATGAGCCATATCATCTGGATCTACACTTTTTGCACCAGTGTCTGTTTTGGTCTGCCAGGCTGATAGGGTTAATAGTGGACCCCCAAAAATAGTATCAAAACAAAAATGTTTACATTATAATATTGTTTACTCATTAGAATCACCTCACCAGGGCATTTCCACCAAATACGCACAAACTACATTTTTATATACATGTGGCTGTTATGTTTCTATGAAATGTCCTATGTCTTTATACGCCACAACGAACCTCTTTATAATATGATTGCTGGGATACAAAACAAAAACCATGTCAGGTAATCAACCGAGTTTTATCCAAACAAAAAGTGCATAGATTATATAGAAAAATGACCATAAATGGTTATAGTCAGTTTTCTATAATTATTAGTTTTCATCCAAAAATAAGAGTAATATCATTACTGTCTTAAGTGTCTTATCTGAAGCTGAAAATATTACAGGATGCATCATGTGATTAGAGCATGTCATTAACCTTTACCATTCTCGGGACTAATTCAGAAGATGACAAAATGATGATATTTTTCTTATTTTTCCCAGACAAAAAGAGAGAATTTGACATTTCATGCAAATTGTCTCCACTGGAGACAATTTGCATGAAATGTCAAAACCTGTTTTCTGGGAAAGTAAGAAATATATTTCAATACTTCATCTGCTGAAAATTTTACCCATAGTACTAAGAATTTAGCTTGCACTGCTGTTTTTTTCCCAACACGTCCTTGGATGAGGTCCTTTACCTGAACAGCCATAACATCCTTTAGGGTGCTCCCACTCAGACTTTCGCACATGGTGTCTGAATAATTTTTAACCGACTGTCATATATATAACAGACAAAATATTCAGACATAAACATCTAAGTACCGGCACAAATTTTGTTCATGTTTATATAGAGATATGGGACAAGGGTATATATGTATACTAATATTTAATAAATTTTCAATGTAACAGGTAAAATCGAACAGCAATTTGACTCTTTAACTTTCACTGCCACAGGCGATAATAATAGGCTTTTGCAAACAGCATAGATCCAGATGAGACAGCTCATATGAGCCGTCTCATCTGGAGCTATGCTGTTTGACATTCAGTCTTTCAACTTTACGTATAAACTTCTTTTCAAGCGACAGTTTGTTAAAAAAGAAAATCAGATTACAAATGCCGTCTGAAATTTGGCACTGAAAGAGTTAATGTTTGCTTTTATTAAGCTTTATGAAATTTCTTGATTGAAATGAACATAGAATAGTCATTAATCTGCTTATAACACAGTTTATTTTAAGATTTTTTTATATTTGCCGGGATCGTCACAAACCGACGTCCCGGCAAATATAAAATGTCCTTAGTGAGCTAAATGAACAGTCTACCATATGTAAAAATCCAAAGCTATATTAAGAGACCGGCGTGATTTGCGCGCCAGTCAATAAGTAGAGCTGCTGCGACCATGTATCCTCCACAAGATAGTAGACATGCATAAAAAATATCTAAGAGATTAACACAAAACGTAGGCAATACAGGCAGGATCACTCATATTTGGAAGATTGGAAAGGAAGCAAAACATTCTGACCTGGTTGTCACCCCTGAAAGTGTATCCTCCCCTTAGATAGGTAGTGAGGAGTGGAATGTGTCCCCATTTTCAGAGAAATTACTCTACACAGAAGGCATTCTGAATTCTTCTTCAGCTTCCAAAAAATAAAAAAGAAGAGGCCCACCAGGGCCTGAATTGCTCTACTGGCAAGTACAGTATCTGCTTCTTTTTTTTTTTTTTTTTTTTGGTTTTCACCACCAATACAATAACTTTCTTTGCAGGTAAAAGACTGTTTCCACGAGAAAAATGCTTAAATAATCTCTCATGTAACTTTCATGATTCCAACCAAAAAGTGGGAACCATTGATAATAATGTGAATATTATTATGTGTCATTAGACTGCATGGAAAACAAATTTCACAAATTGGAAAATCCCTTACTATAAACAATTTCTACAATACTTATAAACATTCTCATGAACTGCCTGCTGAATAAGTCTCAATAAACTTACCAAACAATACCAAAGTTTAATGTATCTGCAGCGGAGTTCTATTTTAAACATTGCATGAAAATGAGAAGCCACTAATAACATGCAATTTCTCCTTATCCCACATTGTTTTCTACTCTATCTGTAAACTATTCATTTTTAGTTTTACTAATTTTGTTGTCAGAATAATCTTTCAAGAGTCTAAAATTCATAGTTTGGTAATAGATTAAAGCCTTTCCTGCATCAGGAATAAATGGTATTTAATGAGGTACAGATAACAGGTGCAAAGACAGATGGATGCACAAACAAATGGGAACCTCACAATGACATAAGGTCATCTGGCCAGTTTTCCAAGAAAAATCTTGCCACTAGTGGGAATAGAACATAACCATAATTATAAGGACCCTAATCAGTAATTCATCCTATATTCTATACAGGGAAAACAAGCACTATTTAAAAAAAATGGAAATGTGTCAATATGACACAGACGCCCCCTCCCAGGGGCCATCCTCACCCAGAAACAAGCATTTTGCAAAAAATAAAGTTAAAAAGGGGCCATTACTCCCATAATTATCGGTGGATTTTAAGGGAAATTGAACCTGTCCTATATTTTATGATTATACACCTGTGTATAAAATATGAATCCAATACACTAATCTTTTCAAAAGATATTGAACGGAAACCATTTTTTGAAGTTACAAAAAGGGCCATAACTCCCATAATAATTCATAGATTTTACCCTTAATCGAACTTGACCTATATTTTATGACTATATAATACATGTGTATAAAATCTGAATCCAATACACTAATCTGTATAGTGATGTAATAAAAAATCAAAACGAAATTTTTTTTTCTTGGATCCATCGGGATTTAAACCAAAGACCCTCACGTTGTAAAAGACTATGTTGTCTACATGTATATAAATAGGAACATTCAAAATTTTAAATGTCATAGGTCTAGATAAGAGTGGGTATCAGGTCAGTATTTTTCTTATTTATCCACGAAAACATATGTTATGGTACTCATTAGAAGTGCCTCGGTGAGGCGCTTATAATGAGTACCCACAACATATGTTTTTGTGGACAAATAAGAAAAATATCAATACTTTTGGACTGAAAAACGCACCTTAATTTGAGCTATGAATGTCTCTTTTTCCAAAACTATATTTGACCAATTTTCTTCATTTTCAATAGAGCTGATGTCTATGATAATGCAAACAATCAATCTGTGCAAGTTTCAAAAGATTTGGATAAAAGTGTGGACTTTATAAATTTATCGCATAAACGAAAAAAAAAAAAATAACCAAAATTTGAAATGGTTCCTTTTCCCATGTTTGATGGATTTTCTTCATTTTCAATAGGATCTATGTTCTGTGCAAGTTTCAAAAGAATTGGACATAAAATGTGAACATTATCACGTAAACGAGAAAAAAATAACTAAAATTTGAAATGGCTCCTTTTCCCATAATGTTTGATGGACTTTCTTCATTTTCATTAGGGTTAATTGCTACAAAAATACAAACAATCTGTAAAAGTTTCAAAAGAATCGGATAAAAAATGTGGACTTTATCGCATAAATGAGAGAAAGTTAATGCATGGACACACTGACAGATGGATGGGAACCACACCATGACATCAGCTCTTCTGGCCTTTGGCCAGTAGAGCAAAAAAAAAAAAAAACCCTGCCTCTCTCATCTATTTTTTTTAAAAAACATGTCTGAAAAGCTAACATTTTTTAAGTCTAATTTGCAAAGGTTCACATAAGGAACATAATCAGTAGATGTTTTTGTATCAGCTTCTGGAAACTCATTGGAATTCTCTTGGTGAGGTTTGCTTAGGTGCAAAACTCACAAAATAATCTCAAATTGTCGCTTTCAGTTATCATCTTATCTGGAGCTGTGGCATGGGCTCATGGCATTAAATTCTGCAACCAACTAACCAATGTAATCCAAACATTATTGTATTGGAAATACCACTCATAAATGATATATTTACCTGTTCACTTTATAAATCAATTACAGATTTGATATGCAGTGTGCAACACTTTCTATTATTTCTCAAACGCCAGTTTTCCCCTGACATTTGACTATTTTTGTGAGATATACTGTCAGGGGAGGCAACTCTTTCAGAACTATTTTGTTTCCCTTCTGAAAAGGTGCCTACTAAAAAAGGAAAGAATTTACTCCCAATGGGAGCAAATTCTTTCCTTTTATAGTAGGCACCTTTTCAGAAGGGGCTTTGAGTGGAGTGAAACAAACATGAAATAACAAAAGTTGTCTCCCTTGCAAAAAATGATGGAAAATCTAGAAAGTGTATCCAGTCTCTTTAGCACATTAAACACATTATTTTACAAAAATCAATGTGACTTCACAGGTATCAGATCTCATATTCAATTACTTAATGTTGTTGTATTATTATGGCAGTTTAATGGCGAGAGTCTGTGATCATACAAAAGGCAATATTTGGGTCACACAAGAGCTGTCACAACTCAATGGAGCATACATTTTAGGTGTTTCATTTCAGTGCATGTTCAAATGGGATATAGCCAGTGCAAATTGACCTGTCTCTCTGACTCCTCATTTGAATATGTTAGATGGCACTGCTCAATTCTTGGAAAGGGTACAAATGTACAGAAAAGTACATGTACTCTAACACAATTCGATCATTGACATAACAGCTAATCGTTATTTTGTGGGGTTACTGCAAAAATAACCAACAATTTGAAGGAACATCAAGAAAAGAGTGGCTGAAAATAAAGAAATTTTGGTTTGAGTATTTGTTTAAAGACATATCAACCCTTGCGGATCATTTTGCTTGTTTGTGATGAGTTTTTACTGCCTAGTCAACCCAATGGGGTCATGTCGAGCACGGTCAATTTACCTTAGACCACATGTTTACTGGGCACGCTTAGTCCTCTAAGCAATCAACCAGTATTGTACACATTCTTTCGCCAGAATCTGACAACTGTCCTTCGTGAATCAGGGGAAGGGAGAGAATGACCATTGAAAATATTCCATGATCAGTCTCCATGAAAAAATGATGCTGACCTGGCGGGAGTTGAACCCGCAACCTCCTGATCACCAGTCAGATGCTCATCCAACTGAACCATCGAGGCAGGCTTGTGAAAAGGGTACAAAAGAACAGAAAAGTACATGTACTCTAACACAATTTGATCACTGATATAACAGTGGGTGTTGCCAGCTAATCGTTATTTTGTGGGGTTACTGCAAAAATAATCAATAATTTGAAGAAACAACAAGAAAAGAGTGGCTGAAAATAAAGTAATTCTAGTTTGAGTCCTTGTTTAAAGACATATCAATCCTTGTGGATCATTTTGTGTTGTCTTCAAAAAAAAAATGGATAAAATGGATATAAGAGCTAGTAGAAGGAAGGAGAGAGACAGACAACTAGAGGAAGATGAAGACAAGAGGACCATGATGGTCCTATATCGCTCACCTGAGCAAACAGATTTGCATACTTACTGTTGAAGTTTCAGCCAAGTTCACTGCTCTGAATTTTATAGCCCTGCACCCACACTACCACCCCCTACCCCCATGTTTTTTTCTTTTTAATGCATCATGACAACTTGAACTGAATCTTGAAAGAGGGTCACCAAAGGAACATTTCTGCCAAGTTATAATGAAATTGGTCCAGTGGTTTCTGACAAAAAGATTTTTAAAGTGTTTTACATAGCTACAAGGCCCTACCCCCTAACAGCCATTTTTTTTTTTTTTTTTTTTTTTGACGAATCGACAGCTTGAACAAACTTGGTAGAGGATCACCAAAGGAACATTCCTGCCAAGTTAAATTGAAATCGGTTCAGTGGTTTCTGACAAGAAGATTTTCAAAGTTTTCTATCTAGATATATAGGGAAAATAAGCCCCACCCACTAGCAGCCATGTTTTTTGACAAATCTGGACTGCTTGAACATTCTTGGTAAAGGGTCACCAAAGCAACATTGAAATCGGTGTGGGGGTATTTGACAAGAAGAATTTCAAAGTTTTCTTTACAGATATATATGGAAAATAAGCCCCGCCCCCCTCCTGGGGGCCATGTTTTTTGACATATCATAAAGGCTTGAACATCTTGGTAGAAGGTCACCAAAGCAACATTCCTGTCAAATTACATTAAACTCGGTCCAAAGGTTTCTAATGAGAAGATTTTTAAAGTTTTTTATATAGATTATATAGGGAAAATAAGCCCCGCCCCCTAGCGGCCATGTTTTTTGACGAATCATGACAGCTTAAACAACCTTGGTAGAGGGTCACTAAAGAAACATTCCTGCCAGGTTATATTGAAATCGGTCCAGTGGTTTCTGACAAGAAGTTTATTAAAGTTTTCTAAATAGATATATAGGGAAAATAAGCCCCACCCGCTAGTGGCCATGTTTTTTGACAAATCATGATTACTTGAAAAATCTTGGTTGAGGGTCACCAAGGAAATATTTTTGCCAAGTTATATTGAAATCAGTCCAGTGGTTTCTGACAAGAAAATTTTTAAAGTTTTCTATATAGATATATAGGGAAAATAAGCCCTACCCACTGGGAGCCATGTTTTTTGACGAATCATGACGGCTTGAAAAATCTTGATAGAGAGTTACATAAGATACATTCCTGCAATGTTATATTTAAATCAGTCCAGTGGTTTCTGACAAGAAGATCATTAAAGTTTTCTATATAGATATATAGGGGAAATAAGCCCCACCCCTAGCAGCCATATTTTTTGACAAATCATGAGAGCCTGAACAATCTTGGTAAAGGGTCACCAAGGAAACATGTCTGCCAAGTTATATTGAAATTGGTCCAGTGGTTTCTGACAAGAAGATTTTTTTCAAGTTTTCTATATAGATATACAGGGAAAATAAGCCCAGCCCCCTAGCAGCCGTGCTTTTTGACAAATCATGATGGCTTGAACAATCTTGGTAGAGGGTCACCAAGGAAATATTTTTGCCAAGTTATATTGAAATCAGTCCAGTGGTTTCTGACAAGAAAATTTTTAAAGTTTTCTATATAGATATATAGGGAAAATAAGCCCTACCCACTGGGAGCCATGTTTTTTGACAAATCATGACGGCTTGAAAAATCTTGATAGAGAGTTACATAAGATACATTCCTGCAATGTTATATTTAAATCAGTCCAGTGGTTTCTGACAAGAAGATCATTAAAGTTTTCTATATAGATATATAGGGGAAATAAGCCCCACCCGCTAGCAGCCATATTTTTTGACAAATCATGAGAGCCTGAACAATCTTGGTAAAAGATCACCAAGGACACATGTCTGCCAAGTTATATTGAAATTGGTCCAGTGGTTTCTGACAAGAAGATTTTTTTTGACAAATCATGACGGCTTGAACAATCTTGGTAAAGGGTCACCTTTAGAGAGTTACATAAGATACATTCCTGCAATGTTATATTTAAATCAGTCCAGTGGTTTCTGACAAGAAGATCATTAAAGTTTTCTATATAGATATATAGGGGAAATAAGCCCCACCCCTAGCAGCCATATTTTTTGACAAATCATGAGAGCCTGAACAATCTTGGTAAAGGGTCACCAAGGAAACATTTCTGCCAAGTTATACTGAAATCAGTCCAGTGGTGTCTGACAAGAAGATTTTTTTAAAGTTTTCTATATAGATATATAGGGAAAATAAGCCCCGCCCCCTGGCGGCCATGTTTTTTGACGAATCCAAATGGCTTGAACAATCTTGGTAGAGGATCACCAAAGGAACATTTCTGCAAAATTATATGGAAATCAGTCTAGTGGTTTTTGACAAGAAGATTTTTAAAGTTTTCTATATCGATATATATATAGGGAAAATAAGCCCCGCCCCCTGGTGGCCATGTTTTTTGATGAATCCAAATGGCTCGAACAATCTTGGTAGAGGATCACCAAAGGAACATTTCTACCAAATTATATCGCAATCGGTCCAGTGGTTTCTGACAAGAAGATATTTTAAGTTTTCTATATAGATGTATAGGGAAAATTAGCCCCGCCCCCTGGCGGCCATGTTTTTTGACGAATCCAAATGGCTTGAACAATCTTGGTAGAGGATCACCAAAGCAACATTTCTGCAAAATTATATCGCAATCGGTCCAGTGGTTTCTGACAAGAAGATTTTTAAACTTTTCTATATAGATATATAGTGAAAATAAGCCCCGCCCCCTGGTGGCCATGTTTTTTGACGAATTCAAATGGCTCGAACAATCTTGGTAGAGGATCACCAAAGGAAAATTCTGCAAAATTATATGGAAATCGGTCAAGTGGTTTCTGACAAGAAGATTTTTAAAGTTTTCTATATGGATATATAGGGAAAATAAGCCCCGCCCCCTGGCGGCCATATTTTTTGACAAATCCAAATAGCTTGGACAATCTTGGTAGAAGATCACCAAAGGAACATTTTTGCAAAATTATATTGAAATCGGTCCAGTGGTTTCGGACAAGAAGGTTTTTTTAAGTTTTTAGTTAAAAAATCTATTTTTAGCTCCTGTGGCCTAGATATGCAATGGACCGGAACCATTTGAACAACTTGGAAAGAGGACCAACCAAGGATCATTCCTTGATGTTTGGTCAAATTCCAACAAGTGGTTTAGGAGGAGATGTTGTTTAAAGATTGTGGACGGACGGACGGACATACAGACGACGACGACGGACGGTGAGTGATCACAATAGCTCACCTTGAGCCTTTGGCTCAGGTGAGCTAAAAAAGCAAATGACAGTGCAGAAACAGAGGAAATACTAATATGCTCCTTCTTCAATCTGCAAAAATTAACCCTTGTCAAGCTGAATATATCAAGATGCCACACCCACTTCCATTTGTCAGCCAATCAGATTACTTGTTGTTGATATAAACTGCCCAACACCCGCCCGCCCAGACATCGCTATTTTAAAGGACAGATTTTTTAAAAACTGATCCTCCTCTTCATCCCCACCAAATATGAAAGCAATCCACAGCAGAATAAAGGTAACATATAACTTTGAAAATAAGGTTAACCAAAAGGTAAACCTTGGACGACGCCCAAGCCTGCCCGGATTTCGCTATTTAAAAGGGCTGCTTTTTAAAAAGCTGTTACCAGAATTAAAAAAAAAAAAAAAAAACGTAAATTGATAATACTCCACCATTATCATGTCGCTGGCAGATAACTACCAAAAGTTAAAAACTGAACAAATTTACCCATTAGATATCCCAACTCAGATCTTAATATCAATGCAATTGTATCAATGCAATGTATCAAGTTAGGTGAAAATCCATTGATGTCTACTCAAGTTATCATCCAGAAATGAAATACGGAAGGATGGATACATGTCAGATGTCCAACGTGAAACCATAATACCCTGCCACTAACATGTGGCAGCGTAAAAAAAGAATTGTTCAAAATAAATTTGATTCCTATGATATTCCACTGCAACCCTTATCTTAATACATGTGTGTATTCAACAATGATAATTTATATTTAAGGTCGACAAGTTAATAAATTAAACTAGCAATGCTTTGAACAACTGTAACCCAGCAGTTAAATACTTTTATGCTACGCAAAATTGTAGCGCAGCATGGTCTTCTTTCCCTGCTGGTGCAAGTTGTCATTTACAAACTTCCTACTTTAAAATTTTGCCATGGCAACCAAACAAATGGCCACTGTCATAAAACACATAAACTGGTAGACAATCATCAAATGATCATAACTGCCAAATATGGTTCACATCGCTTCATTTGTTATGAAGAAAATGCAATTTAACCATTTTCCCATTATAAGTGTATGGGACCTTTCAGTTGTCATTGCAACCAAACAAAAAGGCAGCTCCACCATAAATTTGAGCCAATTTCAAACCCCTTACCCAAGCAACATTTCTACCTGATTAAGGACAAATTGCTTCAGTGGCTTTGGAGTAGTTGTCGTTTAAAGTGTTAGCGGATCGACAGACAGATGGACAGATAGGCAGACAGGGGGGCAGACAAAAAGTGATCACTAGCTGGATAGCTCATTCTGAGTGTAGCTCAGGTGAGCTTTAAAAAAATCAAAGTGTTATGACTGTTGTTATCAAAGTGTTATGATTGAGGATTAAAGAATCTTATGGAATCCTGCATAATTTAATCCTTGTCCTGCCGAACCTGGATATACCTTGCCTTTGCAAACAGTGTAGAGACAGATCAGTTGGCTTCTGAAGAAGCCAACTGATCTGAATCTGCACTGTTTGTTGATATGAATTCACATTCTGAATGTTTGTTTGTTTGTGTTGAAGTTTTACGGCCCAGTCAACCCAATGGGGTCATGTCAAACGCGGTCAGTTTACTTATAACTACACGTTTACTGGGCAGGCTTAGTCCTCTAAGGGGTTAATCAGTATTGTGCACATTCTTTCGCCAGAAACTGACAACTGCCCTTCTTGAATCAGCGGAAGGGAGAGAATGACCGTAGAAAATGTTTCATGATCAATCTCCACGAAAGAATGTTGCCGACCTCGGCAGGGGTTGAACCCACGACCTCCTGGTCTCCAGTCAGACGGCGCATCCAACTGAGCCACCGAGGCCGACACACACACATTCTGAATGACAGTCTAGATTAAGTACTCTGATTGGCTGACAATTAGAAATGGATGTGGCATCTTAATTTATTCAGCAGGACAAGGGTTAACAGGAAATATTGTGAAGAACAAATTGCTGCATTACAAGCATTTTTGCAACATTTCTGAAAAGAATAATATTACATAGACAAGAATTCCCTGGGGATGTAATATTTCATTTGCACCAGAAATGAAGTTATATATTCTGCATCATTACCAAATGAAGTAACATCAGCAGAAATCAGTTGCACTGGGAATATCATGTGAATTCATAACTCCAGATCAAGGCACTTTTTTCAATCAAAAAGTAATGATAGTTTTCTTATTTCTCCACAAATACAAATGTTAGTAAGTAAGTACAGTCAACCCTCTTTATACTGACACTCGATACAATGACAAAATTTGTTAAAATGACAGTAGTGTAGCCTATACTACTAATGACAATTTGAATGTCACGAAACCTTCCCTCAAGAGATGACAGTTAATGAGAAATTATGCAAGAATATTGCATTAAAATTTCAAGCAACATATGTTTTGGATATTTGTTAGAATTGCCTCACTGAGGTGATTCTAACAAATATCCAAAAACATAATTATGTTCTATAAGGAAATAAGAATAAAGCAAGGTCTAACTTACATATCATTCTGGATTCTTTACAACAGCAAATTCATTACAATGACACTATCTTTGGGAACAAAATTTAATGCTGTCATTGTAATGAGGGTTCACTGTAAGTACTTAATTTAACCCAATAAAGACTGAATAAACTCTCTCACAATGGAATAGTCCATTTTTGATGTTATGTATGCTAGGCTACATGATGTAGATATTCCAAAAGAAAAATGCTTGAACTATTTGCAAACAGTGGAGACCCTGATCAGATGCCACATTCTGCAGCGTCTGATCTGGGTCTGCACTGTTTGCCAGTTACCCCTTTAGGGGTCTCCCATCTTCAATGAGTTAACAAGGGTAACAACATTTAGCATATGATATAGCTAATCTTATACGAGGCCCTCAAAATATACAAATGTACATATGCATACAAAACATGTAGCAGTACTTATTAGAATTGCCTCAGTGAAGCATTTCTATTGAATACCACAACATATTTTCATGGAGAAATAAAAACAATATAGCAAAATTTTACCGGATGCCCCTTCATTTATCTGGAACTATGGAATTGCAAAATAACTTTGAGTGCAACCAAACTAAATCATCCAAACTACAGTTAAAAGTAATGTCGTATATTAAAATTTAATATTTTACCTTGCACAGGTGTAATACTTGACCACTGACTGCATAGCTATGAAGGGTATCCAGGTAGATATTTTTCTTCTTAAAAACATATGTTGTGGGTACTCATTAGAAGCCCTTTCTTGAGTGACAAGGCTTAACCCTTCTCTTGCTAACATGACATGCCCTGTCTTAGCAAACAGTGTAGATCCAGATCAGTTGGAAGAAGCCAACTGATCTGGATTGTGCTGCACTGTTTGTCATTAAACATGTGAATTCTATCAAAAACTCGGACCAAGTAACCTGATTGGCTGGAAATTAGAAGTGGGTGTGGCATCTTAATTTATTCAGCATGATAAGGGTTAATACATGTATGACATATAGGAAAAATACGAAAAAATACATGCTGGGTAAATGTCCTAAAATTTCAAACACCATAGTTTCTGACAAAATGCCATATGCAAACAGTGCAGACCCAGATCAGACTGCTCCTGAAGGAAAGAGCAGTCTGATCAGGGTCTTCAATGTATGACATTCCACTAAGCATTTTAAGAGACGAATGCACAAAAAGCAAAATTTAAGCAAAAAAAAAAAGTATGGAATAAGTGTTCGAAATTTTAGAACATTTACCGTAATGATTAGAAAAGGAAGCTTATCTAAGGCACTATAAATGTATCTGGTGCTGATAAACAAGCTGCATGGTAAAGATTCTGAGCAGGCTGCTTGAATGTGCCAGCTGGAAGGTCTTATCTTTATTGTTAGCACATGCTGGATTTCCCCATGTAATATATGTTTAAAACCTTGTCACTCAAGAAGGAGCTTAACAGAGTACCATATATTATGTTATAAACAGCCCCAGAGCAGTATAATTAGGACATTTGCTATTAATTTAAAAGAAACCTGGACACTTTAGAACCCAATAGCAAAAGCGAAGGCAATGACCAGACAGTGAGTGGAGAGATAGGAAAACAGTCAATACTTAAATATTACATGGAGCCAGATTTTTTTTTATATTTATTTATCTGTATTTTACTATGTACCATTTTTATCTTCAGAATTGGGACACTACCTCCTTACCAGGCTTTCCTAAAATTTGAGCAAGTCCATTTTTTTGCTATCTATTGATGAATTTAAAAACTGTTGGATGAGAAGCAAACAGTGTAGACCCAATCAGATGCAGCATTTCACAGCATCTGGGTCTACACTGTTTGCTTAGGCCTGTATGCCCAATACTTAGGGTAATTACGGTTTCTAATTTAGTGAATGCCTCGAGGTGAATGCTTGCTGACCTATGCATCAGGGAATGCTGAACATGGAAGTCCTCTGCTGTGTATAGGTCAGAGAACTTGTGTTTGTTTTAAAACCATCAATTTGACTTGTCTGTATATGTTATGTAACTATATTACTCTGAGGGCCTCATAGAAGATAAGCTGTTGTATGCTATATGTTGTTACCCTCTTTAAATAAAGCCTTTACTTACTGACTGGAATGGGCAGACCTAAATAATCTGGGTTCAGCAGATAAAGGGAAAACTCATTTGATGACCTGAATGCAATTCTGAGTACCAAAAACTGTTTGTTTTCGTAGTTGAGGCCAGTTATGGCCTTACTGGTCTACAGTTAAGCTTTGCTATTTGCAAAATTAATATCTTAGCTCTTCATAATAGCTCCAGATATTAAAGGCTTGTTGTTGTTGTTTTTTCATCCCAAAAGTATATTTAACTTATTAAATTTTTATGTGGATACCCCTCTTATAAGCTCATGATGGCTCTGACAACGTGTCAAGTGGGTTATCCATGAAAACATATTTTCAGCACGAAAACATACCTATATAATTTCGACCCCCTTAAACCCAACTTTTATATAGTAAAACTGTGGTTTGGAGGGGTATACATTATTTTCCTTATTTCTGCTCAAAAACATTGTTTGTGGGTACTTGTTAGAACTGCCTCACCGAGGCGGTTCTAACGAGTACCCACAATCTATGTTTTGAGCAGAAATATGAAAAATATCAGAGTTTTTATCTGAAAATGTTCAGTTTTTGGAGGTGAAATTTTCTATATATTTGAATAGGCGTGTTTTCATAATGGTTGCTCCTTAGAAGCATCTCAATGAGGCACTTCTAATAAGTATCTCAAATTGGAGAAGAAAAAAAATATGAATGACATTTGGTATCTGCAGCTAACATACTAAGGCCCCATTTATCTATGAGTGACCCACCTTTTCTTCCCTCTTATATTATTTGCTGATAATAAGATATATACATGTAGATGGGCTCTATTATTGTTAGATCTGATACCTAATTGGATCTAAAACAATCCAATTATAGACCAGAAATCAAGACTGCAACAAATCAATAGAAAAACAATTTAATACAAACCAGGCCAGTGGTTGTTAATCTCTTCGCTTAGATGAATAATATACCAAAAAAGCCATCTATTTACATTAAAATAAACAGTATAATCTTTTAGCTAGTCTAGTCTCCTTTCTCAATTTAACTAGTATGTGTACTGGAGACTCTACCAAATATATATTTGCCATTATTAAGAAGCTGACTATCTTTTACTAAAAAAAACCATAAAACTGATCAGACTCATTTTCAGACTAGTAGCTACACGTAGTCTACTCCATTTCTCCGAGACTAATAACAACATGTAGTCTGCTCCACAACCAGAAAGACATTTCTCAGACTAGTTAAGCTAGTCTACTCCACAACCAGAATGACATTTCTCAACAGACCACATTTTACAGTAAATGTCCTAAAATTTTGTACACCAAAGATCCTAACAAAATGGCATGTGCAAACGGTACCAACCTAGATCAGACTGCTCCTGAAGGAGAAGTCCTATCAGGTTCTACACTGTTTGCCATTCTACTAAGTATTTTAGGAAACAACAGCATTTTGAGCAAAATTTAGGCAATAAAAGTATGGAACAAAGTGTTTGAAAGTTTAGGAAATTTACTGTTCTTTGCAGCAATAACAAGGGCTCCCTGTGCATCCCATATACCTTTTATTTTCATATTTTTTCATAGTGGTGGGTGAGTTAGGAGATTATCTGTCTGATAACTGGATAGGTAAAAAGTACCATTAAAACAAATCAGTTTAAGAAAGAAGAGGATAAAGGGCCATGATTCAGTCACTAGTGTGAAACAACCATGCCATCAATCCAATTTTATCTTTTTTGGAGTTGCAGTTCACTAATTTTATAATAATGTCTGGTCCTGATAGCTACATCTTGTGGTTCAAATAAAATCAGCAGTTTGGATTAAAATCAGCACATACATGTATGTCATTTCCCCATTTTTCCATTATTACTGGTAGTCAACAAGAAATCTTGTTTTCATGGCGACCAAACTACTGTCACAGGAATATGGTCATAGAAGACATCCTGAATGTAAGTTCCCTTTAATTTTTCAGAGATTTTAAGGATTTTAAAAGTCTACCTTCACTTCACCTAAAACGAGACATGAAAAATACTGATCCCTTGAAACTAAAATGTTCCAATTTGTTCAAACAGAGGCCTTCAATGATACTGACCTTTGAACTTTTGACCTTTCAGTATGTGAACAAAATTTAATGCTTGAACAAACAGAAAGCTCTACTTATGACATTTTTTTCAACCAAAAAAGTATTAACCCTTTAAGCACCAAGCAAAATTTGTAGCAGATGACATTCTAAAAAAGTTTATTTTTCTTAGAAAATAAGCCTTGAAATTTCATGTGGAACATCTGCTTGGCAGATGATTCACATGAAATGTCAAGACTTATTTTCTAAGAAAAACAAAAAGAAAAAAATATATTTAAAAGTGTTGTCTGCTGCAGTTGTGATTGGCGCTTTAAGGGTTAATATTGTTCTTATTTCTCCATGGAAATTAATAAGACCATTATTTGTCTCTCGAGCTATGACAGCAGAGGGGTAGTCAAGGAGGAGAATTCTGGGATACTTTTTTCTTCTTTTTCCATAACATACATGCTACTCTTTTGGGTACTCATTACAAGATGCTCACTGAGGCACTTGTAATAAGTATCCACAACATGTTTTTATGACGAGCTAGAGAAAATTAGCTCAGAATTTTTATCAAATACTCCTCCTTAACCCTTGTCCTGCTGAACCTGGATATGTCCTGCCTTTGCAAACAGTGAAGATCCAGAGAAGCCAAATGATCTGGATGTGCACTTTTAGCCATTAAGCATGTGAATTTATATCAACAACCTGGATCAAGTAATCTGACTGGCTGAAAATTAGAAATGGGTCGATCATCTTAATTTATTCAGCAGGACAAGGGTTAAGAACTCTCCAGTATGATTGAATTTATGACTGAGTTGGGGTTTAACAACACGTCATCCCTTGTGGGTCATTTTGTGTCATCTCCCTGACAAAGGGAGAGAAGAGATAGTAGAGGAGATGAAAGAGAGAGACAGATAAGAAAAAGAAACAGGAATGAAAGTGGAGAAACAGAAGAGATAAAAACATTCCCCCTCTACCCTTACCTGCTACAAGGATAGCAGGCCTTGCCCAACTGTAAACCAATCTCAGTTGGCTGCCCCAGTGATGTAAGATAGATGACACCTTCACCACACCCGACCACCCCTATAAGTTCCTGGTTGCAAAGTCAAGAGCACTAACAAGGTTGCCATCGTGCTTGAAAATTCTATGAGAATGTATATGGTATATGAAACCATTATATATAGTGTAAATGTCCTAAAATTTCCTACACCAAGGTTCTTGATAAAATGGCAAAATACAGACCCAGATAGAAAAGCGAACTGATCAGGGTCTACATTCTTTGACATTGCACTAAGTAGCTTAATAAACAACAGCATTACAAGCAAATTTTATGTAAAAATGTATGGAATAATGTGTTCGAAATTTTAGGACATTTACCGTAAAAGGATATGCACTTTTCTCAACCTGAATAGTGACTTAGTGTAAAACAATTCTTTTCTGATCACAAATCCTTATAAGCACACTACTATCCCTTAATTTGGAAAAATATCTTAACCCTTAAAGCGCCAAGAAAATCTGCATCTGAAAATGTCGTCTGCTGCATCTTCTTGCAAACTTTTCAAACTTACATTTTGCATATAGGCAAACAGTGTGTACCCAGATCAGACTGCTCCTAAAGGAGCAGTCTGATCTGGGTCCACATTGTTTGCAAAAAGACTTTTAAAATCACAAGTAGATGACAAAGCAGACGACAATTGTTGTGATTGGCAGTTTAAGGGTTAATCACAGTGCCAATAGGCATAGCTCCAGAAAAGATTTTTTCAACAGAACATAAAATTATGTAGGACTGATATCTTTTGTTATTTCTATATGAAAATATATGTTGTGTACTCATAAGAAATGCTTCACTGATGCACTTCTAATTGGTATCCACAACAAATGTTTTTGTGCAGAAATAAGAAAAA
Source organism: Anodontia alba (assembly GCA_964016985.1). Lineage (NCBI taxonomy): Eukaryota > Metazoa > Mollusca > Bivalvia > Lucinida > Lucinidae > Anodontia > Anodontia alba. The sequence continues at coordinate 36,250,574 of OZ024821.1, forward strand.
ATATTACATGAATACCCCCTCCTATCTGGAGCTATGATACATCTTTTATCCCAGTGCTAGTTCTGAATCTTAAAATATCTGTTACACTGTGCTTGGTTTGTTTGTTTGATTTTGGGCTTAACGTCGCTTTCAACCTTTTTCAGTCATATCGCGACGGTGTCTGGATGTGGCAGGGAGCTCAATGCTCACTTTTAGAGTGCTGCCTCACTGAAATATCACGCCCCAGACACTTTGACATGATATTCCACCCAGTCACATTATACTGACACTGAGCTGACCAGTTCTAGCATTACTTTCTTAATGCTGAGCGCCAAGCGAAAGAGCAGCTAGTACCATTTTTAAAGTCTTTGGTATGACCCGGCCGGGGATCGAACCCGCAACCTCCCGGTCACAAAGCGGACGCTCTACCACTGAGCCACTGTGCCGGTACACTGTGCTTGGACCAATCCAGTTAATTCTTTTTGGAAGTTCACAAAAAGTGAAACTCCAAAAGGGATCTGAGATTTTTCATTTTAACTTGCATCTAAAAGGGTTAAGTAGAATAAAATAGAGAGAGGGAGTCTTTATTTCCTCGATTTAGTAGGTACAGAGAGCTTTAATTTATGCAATTTCTAATCTAGTGGGCATAATAAAGTGGAGGTCCAGACTGAGTCATTAATTTTGGGAAGTTTTACACTTTCATCAGTGCAACTCCTTATTGGTAACTATGCACTATGCAAATCTGCCTTAACCTTTATCAACCTCTAGTCAAATTCAGCAGATGATAAATTGGTTTATTTTTCCCAGGAACTGACATTTCATGCAAATTGTACTGGAGACAATTTGCATGAAATATCAATTCCTATTTCTGGAGAAAATTTGCATGAAATATCAATTCCTGTTTTCTGGGGAAAATACAATATCACCACTTAGTAGACAGTTTGCATGAAATGTCAATTCCTGTTTTCCAGGGAAAATCTCACAAATATGTAATCTGCTGAAAACTTTACCCAGTACACTAAGTATTAATGGTCAGAAAGAACTGGACAAAGGCTAACAGAACCTATACCTTAACATTTGTTTTAATGAAATGACATAATTCTACTCAAAAGCTAAGATAAAGAAAACTCTAAAATCTTAAAAAGGGACACAACATTGGCAAAAACAGTGTGACAAAACCAATCTGAAAAAGTAAGCGCCACAAGTCAGTCAGCAAATCAAGACCTCAGGAGGAAGAGGGTGGAGGCGAGCGGATCAGATTTGCACTGACATATCATGCATTTCAGATTTCAAAAATGGATGTAATTAATACCAAAAGCACCAAAAAACTTGACTTTCTCCAGTATTTTTTCACTATATATGGAAAACCCTTCAGGGCTTTAAAAGACCTGAAGCAATGGATTAGGTACATAAATGATAATAAAAAAATCTTAAACACAATATATGGTGAATTCAGTACATACTTAGAAGAAAAAAGAAAAGGAATTAGATGGCAGTTACAGACACAGATCTAATCTATACTGTAAACCTTAATTATAGGATAATAATATTTACTTTAAGGAATGCAAGACTTGAAAATAAGCAAATTCAAAGTTTAAAACTGACCTCATCCTTTATGCCAGATACATCTTTAACACATACCAGGCAGTTCAGCAGACGGCAAACTGGTGATATTTTTTTCGATTTTTTCCAGAAAACAGACTTTGCTGTTTCATGGAAACTGTCTCCTCTCCATAGGAGACAATTTGTATGAGATGTCAAACTCACAACGACAAAGCCTGTTTTTTTTTTTTTTGAAAAAAATGAATTTCAAAATGACATGTCTGCTGAATTTTTACCCAGCATGCAGCATGTTAAAGGTTGATACTTGCGCTACTTTTGTTATAATGTTAACAAGTCCATGTAATGTACAAGCCATTATAAAGTGAAAATAACCGCATGCAGGGGTATACATTATTAAGTGAATTTTTCATTCTTCACTTTGTAGATTTGATTTTCTTTTGTAATTTCTAACAACCTCTTATACTGCATAAATACGCCCCAGGTCTGCACTAGAGGTCGCCATTGTCATCAAATGAGAAGAAAAGTTATTTTTGGAGATACAAAAATATCATTTGGCAAAAACAATTTGCGAAAGAAAATTTTCCTTCTTCCATCATTGGACATGTTGGATCAATGTCACAAATGCGAAAAATGGCCAAGATTTGGCACCAAGAAAATTAATTTGGCGAATCTGGTGGTGAAAATAAATAAATCCTACATGTACATGTAGCACAAACCCTGATGCCTAATGTATGTACATGTAACAAACAACCATTTTATAAGTATAATTGCCCATAAAGCTCCAGATATTAAGAGGAATGTAAAAATAAATATTTTCCAATTATAGGTAAAAATATTGGCTGTGGGTATTTCTTTGGTGCACCTTTGCAAGCATCAGAACACCTTTTCTAATTAATTTTTCAGAAAATATGAATTCAAAAATGACCAGAGGAACAACATGCCTTTATGATCTTTTATGCTGTGCATTAGTCAGTCAAGTCAGCCATCAAAATGAAGATTTCATACCCATGGTGATCGTTTTGTTCATCAACATATATCTTTCATTTTGACGGCTGACCTGTCTGACTAGGCTGTGCATATATCCATATTTTGAATTTTGCCTGATCAAAGAAGCTCATAAAGAGTCATTAAATTAATTGATAGAAAAAAGCAACTCTGAAGTATATAAAATGTCAATTTTAATTATTTATTGTTAATGTTTTCTTCCTTTTTTCTGTTTTTTTTTTTTTTTTTTCTAATATTCAAAACACATGCTTATCAACTCCTAAGCTTATCAATTATCTAATTAATTAGCCAACACTGGCAACAATCACACCTTTACCTGTCATGTTCTGCAAACAATGTATCCCCTAAAATAAGGTCCCTAAGTCTGAATCTTGGAGGAAGAGGCGGAACTTGAGAATAAAGTTCACTTTCCATTCTGTCACTTCTAAACGTCTCGGTGTTGACATTTCCATTCATCTGTCAGCTTCAGCAGCAAACCAAAAATAAACTGACTGGTATTCGTAATAATTCTGGTTTCTATCATGGTTCCCGATTTGCGGCACATGATTAGGAACCAGAAGATGACAACCAGTCATCAAATTTGCATAGGACGGTATACAGATAAATTATTCCAGCAGTCAAAATATCGGGTACATAGTTTCTATACCAATCTAATAGGCCAATTATTATTTTTCTGACCGAAACGAAGAGAACATCTAATCTCACAATCTGCTATATGCTATTGAAAGCTTGCTCATATACGATCATTTTGTCAACAGAAGGGTGTATCTGAAGAACAATTTATCACACTAGCAGGAGAGCAAACCTGAATGGAAGTTACTTATAATAAATATTTTTTTTATTTCGCTGAAAAATAAGTACCTTCATTGGAAGAAACCACTAGAAATGGCAGAATCCTACGGCAAACAATTTAGGCATAGATACTTGTATTTAATCTTACTTTACCTGAGTGACTAATGTCTAATGGTGCAGTACTAGATCAGAAATAGATTATTTACATGTAGTGAGGTATATTTATTTTTGATCGTTTATTTTGTCCTCACAGTAAAGTGGATCGAACACAAACAAGTAGTGTCTTTTTTTAAAACTACTTGTTTTTTTTTTACCAGAGAAGAATTAAAATGTCTGTGCAAGTTTAAACCTGAGACAAAATTCGGACAATATGCTACAACAACTAGACCTACTGAATCTTGGAGGAAGAGGATATTATTTGACAGCAGTTTGTTTGCCTCACAAAGTCTCATTCCGGGGTCAATTGAGGTGAAGTAATAATTATGTTCAGGGTTCTCGAGGATGCAGAATCCTGCATCACAGGACACATAAATCAGGGTCCGGATTTCTAAAAATTTCCAAAATCGAGTCCACCAGGCGCAGTTTTTTCTCGTGGGACTACTACTAATTATGATCAGATTATTTGGCTGGTCTAAAGTTCGCTAATGTTATCCGAAGTGTCGGTAGCATCATAAAAGAACTAATAATCTGTTGCATATTTTTTCACACCTGCTACAACACTGTTATTTACTAGCTAAGCAAGCGGTAGTTAAACAGGTGCTGGCAGTTCACACTTCACCAATTGTTAACTGGTCAAGCAATTAAAGCATGCGACTGACACGGTTATGCGCCCCCTTCCCTCATTGTGTATTGCCTTTAACTGCCAACCGATTCATCGAAATGCAAATGCATGTGTTGTGACCATTGATCTTTTGAGGCTGACATTTTTTTTTTAATTGATTTTTTTTTTCTTCCCATTAGAAAACCAAGATTTTCTTATGCCGATTTTCTTCGCTGAAATCAGAGATGCACGCTTACCGTTTTCTATTAAGAGGACAAGCGGGCACAAGCAATATGGTACCTTATCCCATTTATGAGATATCAGTCTGCGCATGTAAATGTTTATTCCTGATATAATAGTTTTTTAGTCCTACAAAATCTGTCCCATAAACCCTGTAGAATCTAATAGGCCTGCTCAGATGCACCCCGGATGACAGCGTTCAATTCTGGACTGTTCGTGTTTCTAGTATAACTTAAAAATTTTTCCATTGCTTCCGTATGATGAAAGTATGTGCTCATAGCCATAGCGCATGCTCATAGTTGTTGCGTAGCCTCTGCCTGTGAGGGTAACGTCATCTATATATGACAGTGTGGAGAGAAAACATATTAGGCAAAAACAAACTATTACCATGTTGGATTGAAGAGCATTTTCTTGTCAGCAATGCATATGAAACAGACACATGTATATTAAAAACAGAACTAAATTACCAAGTCTTTTTTCCTGTGAATTAAAGCAGTAGATCTAAATTTCAGCAAGTAAACAAGTCTCGGACTTTTTTCGTTGCGTGTATTGATCACAGCATGGTGCAAATGTAAACAGCGGTTTATTAATGTTGGCAACATTAATTTAAGGATGCCATAAAAAATCATTTCATTTTTGATCCAGTTCAAGAACGAGACTAACTGAAATTTTACAGGTTGTCAGGTGCCACATGATTTGATTGTATTAATTCCACATATCAATTTATTAAACATATCTTGGATAATAAAATGTCTGTTTTTGAGGAATATAGAGCCTTTCATATGTTATCTGGTCACATAATGTCCTTTCTGTACAGTCAGACAAAGTATATGTGTTAACCCTTTGAAAATCATCCTAAAACTGATTTTGTTGATCAGACTATTTTTGCTGCTTGCCTAAATTTTCATTAGCCTTGTGGCTTTCAGTAAAAAAGTTTAGAGGAAACCAGAACAGATTTTGAGGCAGCCAAAGTGGCTACTGCCTAATTTATAATATTAACCATATGTATTCGGAGAGACAAGCCTGAACGGTGTAGACCCAGATGAGATGCCACAGAATGCGACTTCTCATCAGGTATACACAGTTTGACAGTCATCTAGCAATTGTTAGACACAACAATGAGGTAGTAAATTGTACTTGTTTAAATTTTAGAACAAGTATGGTAAGGAGTTGAGGTGTCCAACTACTAAGATAAATATGGTACTGTAATGCAACAAAAAAGGAATTTAGGCGATCAAAAATAATCTTTGAGACAGTCATTCTGGCTTCCAGCTACCTCTTAATGAAAACCCTGATAAGCATATCAAATTTTATTGTTGTTTATGATTTGTCCAATCAACAGGACTTTAAATCTTATTTTCAGTTCTTTTTGATGTTATATAAATATTGACAGCAGTTGATCTCTGCCATCTTAATGCATCAATTGGAGGGAGTAAATTTTACAAGATATGCATTAAACTGTTAACTAATTGTACTGGATTGTAAACAATTGATTTCCTTGAAAACTTTAGGCTGTTGAACACATTAACACAACAATGTTATTGACACATACTGATAAAGATATGAAATAATTAAAATTAAATCATCTAGTTACCAAAACTCTCAAAGATAAAAAAAAAAAATCCCTGTTCCAATTTTCCAAAACAAATGATGCTGTCCTCATCATCAGAATGAAAGATTAGGCTTCATCCATTCAGACCATTGCCAAAAGAACTGAGCATTGCCACCTGTGACTGTAACTGTCAAAGAATTGTTTATCTGGGTTTCAAATCATTGTGGGAGGAACCAAGAATGATACCTGGATTCTCCACCAAAAATGTTGTTCTTCAGCATAAATTCTTGTCTATTAGTTTTAGCCAGCATCCTAGTTTCCCTGGTATTTTTTTTTGTATAAATCCAAATTTATAAGAGGTCAACTCTCATTTATTATTCATCTTTATTTTACTCCACTGTTGTCTATGTATATGTTATTTATTTACTCAGGGTTCTCCGGGATGCAGAATCCTGCATCCTGGGATGCATAAATCCGAGTCTAGACACCTTAAAATTCCCAAAGCAGAGTCCGTTGGATGCATTTTTTTTCCATTGGACTAAATTAATTAAGATCGGATTATTTGACTGAAGTCTGCCACGTGTTATTCGTACCGTCGGTAGCATCATAAAAGAATAATCCGCTGCATGTTTTTCATGCCTGATCTACTTGCTAAGCAAGTGATAATTAAATAGGTGTTAGCAGTAAACACTTCAGTGCTTGTTAACTGGTCACGCAATTTAAGTATACGACTGACACCGTTATGCATCCCCTTCCCTCATTGTGTATTGCCTCTACCAACCGACTGACTCATCGAAAATGCACATGCAAGTGTCTTGATCTTTCATCCCTTTAGGCTGGCAGTTTTTTTTGTTTTTTTTTAGTTAATTGATCTTTTTTTTTTTTCATTTCAAAATTTTCGGATGCCGAAATTTTCGTCACTGACTTTAGGGAAGCATGCTCACCCTTTACTGTTGAAGAATGACAAGCAGTCCAGTCCGATGAAAATAGAAACTTTTCCCTTTGCAAGATATCAGTCAGCGCATCAAAATGGTTATTCCTGGCCACCACTGAAATAGTTTTTAACTAACACTGTGTCATGTAACCCCTATGTAGAGTCTATGGGACTGCTCAGATGCACCCAGGACAATGATACACAATTCTGGGCTATTCACATTTCTAGTATAAGTTATTTTTTTCTGTAGTTCCCGCATGAAAAAAGCGCATGCTCATAATGGAAGTGCATGCTCGCAATGGTAATGTCATATGACAGCAGGAAGGGAAACCATTTTGGGAAGAAAAATGAACTACATGTATTACCATGTTTGATTGTAGAGCATATTCTTGTCAGAAATGCATATTAAACAGACACATATTAAAAACAGAACTAAATTACCAAGACTCTTTCTGCGAATCAAAGCAGTAGATCGAAATTTCAGCAAGTAAACAAGTCCCAGACATTTTTTCGTAGCGTGTATTGATATCACAGCACAGTGCAAATGTAAACATTGAAAAGACGTTTTGCGGGAAGCTCAACAGAGGTGTCCATGATCAGAATGTGCAGATATGTTTCATGTATAAGTTTGCGATAGTGTGTAAGAGTGCTTAATTGGTTTTGATTAAAATATGTCTCACTTTACACCAAAACACTAAAGATTACTTAATACAGACTACAACAATCTTTTTTGGGTAGGGAAGCCATTTTCCTGATCTGGATCTACAGTGTTTGCAAAGTCAGGGCATATCCAGGTTCAGCAGGACCAGGGTTGATAAGTAAAAAAAGATACAATGTATATCAGACTAAATAGGAATCTTGAAATAATGAATATTTATCAGAAAAAGGTAAAAAGGAAAATATTAGAGAAAGCTTACAAATTTTGTGATGACATCAACTGCAGCAAAAATAATAAAGAAAACTTTTGAGTTTTCAGATTGAGCTGAAGCACATTTCAGCTGTAAAATGTTTTTTTTGTTTGTTTTTTTCAACAATGCACTGTTTTTAACAATTCATTGTGAAATGATACAATACTGATACACAAAATGTCAATCATTATTTTATTTTCTCTGAGAAATATTTATATATTTCAAATTCTTGTCTGCTACAGTTTTGAAAGGTACTTTTAGGGTTACAAAATCCTATTTTCCTCTGATTTTTACATTTTGAAGTTATCACTTTTACTGTGAAGTTGTTCCTTTTTTGTATTAATGTTACTATATTACTTTGATGTTTTGCATACTCGTATACAATGTAATGACCAGTTTGATGGTATTGTTCTTACTTTTTTCACACAGAGATAAAAAATAGTTTTTTTGTTGTTTTTTTTTGTTGTTGTTTTTTTTTTGTGTGCAAATTATCTGTTAAGGGGACAGTTGGCATGAAATGGCAAACACTCCTTATTTTTCAGAAAAAAGATAAATAATAATATCTGCTGCTACATGTATTTAACCCTTGTCCTGCTGAACCCGGATTACCCTGCATTTGCAAACACTGTAGATCCATATCAATTGGCTTCTATAGAAGCTAACTAGTTTGGAGCTGTACTGTCTGTCATTAAGTATGTGAATTTGTATCAACAATCTGGATCAAGTAATCTGATTGGCTGAAAATTAGAAGTGGGTGTGGCATCTTAACTGATTCAGCATGACAAGGGCTAACCACAGCAGACAACAAATTGATATTTTTCAAATTTTTGTCCTTATTGTATCTAGCACACCTTTCTATAACATGATTACATGTTATAGTTTTTCTTGTCCAGGGCCCTGTTGTTCAAAACTTAATGAAGTTGATAGCTAATGTGATGTTAAAATTTCTATCATGAAATAGGGCAATTACATTGATATTTTTGCATTGCAAAAGCCATTCACTTTGTGCAGCAAAAAATATCAATGTATTTGAAAATACCTTAGCTACATGTTTAAAAGTGAACAAGTTTGTCATTAACAAGCTTGTTAAGCTAACAATGCTTTGAACAACTGGGCTCAGATTTTTTTTTTCAAAAAATAAGCTGTGACATTTTATGCAAAGTGTTTCCTTAGTAGGGCTCTAGATAAGGTTTTAATACAAAGAGTATTTTACCCCTGCTTTAAAGCTAAATGCTTAAATGCCCATTTGCAATGCTTAACTCTTAAAGTGCCAAGCCTATGTGTAGCATAGAAAATTCCAATTTTTTTTTCAGAGAAAAAAAAGCTTGGAATTTCATGTGAATTACAATTCACATGAAATGCCAACCTTTATTTTATCTGGAAGAAAAAAAGAGAAGGAAAAAACACCTAGTAAAGCATTTGTCTTTGAAGCTTAAGGGTTAAGTCCTTTCTGATCTAGTGTACTTCGAATGCTCACAACAGATTCAATGTGAGGGAGATTGCTTCATATTAAAAGATGTTAAGTTTACTGAAAAACTTTACCTTCTTAATTTGATTTCAGTGCTGAAATCCAAAATTTCTTTGGGTATTTTTACCCCTTCAGTTTCAATTTCAGTGCTGATTTTCAAAACTTCAATGCTGAAATACTCTTTACTCCCCTTTATCTAGAACTCTGTCATAGGCTATAGTTTGCATGAAATGTTAATGCCTAATTTCTGGGGAAAAAAAGTGTAAAATATTTGTTGCCTGCTGAGATTTGTACACAGCATGCTAAGCATTAAATCCAGCAAGTTAAACTTATTTATTTAAAATTCTTTCAGAGTGAAGATATAGTTCAAGGGAGAGAACTGGATTTGGTGTGTTTTCTGTGGTGTCTACAGAGTTATTTACTCCAGCTTTATCACCATGCGGATGCGGTTTAGAAGGAAACTCTTGTTACCAGTTATTATTTGTTTTATCTTCTATGTCTCCTATAAAATCTTAGAACCTGAGATCAGTGGCAGTAATTTTAAAGAATTAGAGACTAATGAACTAGAAAAACTGAATGTGAAGCATCACATAGAAGGGAAACAAGGTTTTAGAAGACACCAACATAATGAACAGCCAGAAGTTAAGAAAGAAGATGTGATTCAAGAACTTAAAAAGAAATACAAGGTAGACTACAACCATCCATTGAAAGAGTCTCCATGGAAACTAGCAGAGAAATGGGTGTCAGCCAGAGAACTCCATCCTGAATATACGCCTGAACTAGGTGAGGATTACCTTCAATTTTACTAGATAAAAATACCTTTAACCGCAAGCAAACTCCAAACAAATTCAGCAGATGACAAGTTGATGATTTTTCTTACATTTTTCGTCAGAAAAAGGATTTGACACTTTATGCAAATTGGGAGACAATTTGCATGGAATGTCAAACCATATTTTCTGGAGGGAAAACAGAGATCGCTCGTAAATATAGTAAAATGTTATCTGCTGAAATTTTTACTCCACCTGACTGGCACAGGACTCACCAGAAAAAATGTGCAACTACAGCTGACTCTAGTTACAAAATCTTGAACTCGCTTATCTCGAATAACCGCTTATCTTGAAGTGAAAATCTTGTCCCTGCTTAAACATGAAAATCTAACAACAGGTAAAAAAAAATTGTGGAAAAGAGGAGAAATTGCTCCTAAGGAGCATTTTCTCCTCTTTTCTGGACACAATATTTTCAATATATCTCTAACTTCAAGAGTCCAATTAAATATAAATTTGTTAAATTTGGTTGTTCGAATTGTTTTTTCCTCAATTCTGCAAATCTGATATGTCGAGGTACGGATAGCTCGAAGTATTTCAGAGAGTCCCGTGGAATTCGAGATAACGAGAATCGACTGTATATTTATCCTAAATATTTGGACATAATTATATGCTCGTTTGATCTAGAGCTACACTATTTGCTCAAGCCTGAAATATTTTGGGTAAATATGGAATTCGTTTCCACTAAAACATCTTGTCAGTACTAATTTGACTTGCCTCAGAGAGACCATAGGTCTAGATAAGAGGGGGCTTTCTTATTTCTCAAAAAAAACACCATACGTTGTGGGTACTCATTAGAAGCACCTCAGTGAGGTGCTTCTAATGAGTACCCCACAATGTATGTTTACATCGAGGAATAAGAAAAATATAGATACTATTTGGTTGAAAAAAGCGCCTTATCAAGAACTAAGGAGACAATTCTAATAAATGCTTATAAGATGAAATAAAATTGTCTGATGCTGAGGTGTAAGGTGTGTCTGACTTACCCATCATTATCTTTCGAGAAGAAGAAGTCCACATCATTTAGTTCTGACACTCGTGAGTCAGCTTCATCTCGACTTTGTTTCTTCTTTTGTACCACAATACTTGGTATCGGGGTATATTGTTGACTGGATGTCATGTTTGAAACTGTCATTGGTATCCTAAAATAAAACAGTTCTAAAGGCTTAACATAAGCAAATATATCTAGCTCCAGATAAGGCACTTTTTTTTCAGCCAAAAATACTGATATTTTTTATTTCTCCACAAAAGCATATGTTGTGGGTACTTATTGGAAGCACCTTGCCAAGGCATTTCAAATGAGTATCCACAACATATGTTTTGATGGAGAAATATAAAAAGTAGTATGAAGATAATCCCTCTTACTTGTATCTGGAGCTATGAATAAATGTTAACCCATGTCCTGCTGAATAAATTAAGATGCCACGCCCACTTCTTATTGTTAGCCAATCAGATTACTTGATCCGGATTTTTGCTATAAATTCACATACTTAATGGCAAACAGTGCAGATCCAGATCAGTTGGCTTCCTCAGAAGCCAACTAATCTGGATCTACACAGTTTGCAAAGGCAGAGTATATCCGGGTTCAGCAGGACAAGGGTTAAAGGAAAAAAACAAGGCTGGTGAAGATTTTATCTGAAAAGACATTGACAGACTGTGCATTTTTATGCAAATTTGATCAAAATCAAATGAAAAATGAGAAACAGGGTATTCCATTAGAGTTTGAAAATGTGGGTCCCATGGACTCTCTGATGTGGAGTTAAGGGTTCCTTAAATAATAAGATTTTGCGGTTCATTGTTTCAGAGAGGTTGAATGTTGCAAAAATTCTTGTCTTTAAGGTGACAGATGGATGAAGACACATGTATATTAAAAGGCCAGAAAGTAATAAAATAAATTTTAGCTTGATCATATTTGCATCACTTGGGACCCTTTGCACAAATGTTTGAGTGTCCAGAACATGATTTTGGTTGTAAATTCTGCCAACAGGTGTCAAGGAAAATCCTGAGAAAGTTACTTTGGTTTCAAATTTTCAAAACTGCTTTTATGGGTGCCAGCATTTTGAATATTTGAATATTTAATGAGCCTTTATGACATAATGCCTTAATAAAATATGCAAAGCCTGAATAAATAAGATTTGCAACAATATTTTATGCCTCTTTATTTGTGTGTGTATATATATGTAGTTTTTTCTATGGACATTGATTTTGCTTGTAAACTGTAGAGTTTTTTGCCAGAAAGAAGATTTTATTTAATATTTTGGAATGTCTAGATCTTCATTTAATATTCAAAATGGTGGCTTCCTTGATAACTGATTTGAAATCTTTAACCCTAGTCTTGCTGAACCCAGATATGTCCTGCCTTTGCAAACAGTGTAGATCCAGATCAGTTGGCTTCTTTAGAAGCCAACTGATCTGGATCTGCACTGTTGGCCATTAAATATGTGAATTTATTGTCTCCTTAAAAATTAGCATGAAGTTTCAAATCCTATTTTCTAGGAAAAACACGAAAAATATTTCAAAATGTTGTCTGCTGAAATTTTTATCCAGCATGCAGTGTTAAGAACAATACTTGTCATATTTACCCTAAATATTCAGACACCTTAACCCTTAAAGCGCCAAGAAAAACTGCATCTGAAAATGTCGTCTGTTTATGTTGTCTGCTGAATATTCTTGCAAACTTTTCAAACCTATTTTTGCATACAGACAAACAGTGTGGACCCAGATCAGACTGCTCCTAGAGGAGCAGTCTGATGTGGGGCCACACTGTTTGCAAAAATGACTTAAAATCACAAGCAGATGACAAAGCAGACGACAATAGTTGTGATTGGCGCTTTAAGGGTTAAAGTTGACCAAATGTATTTTGTTGATGTGTCTAAAACCTGCTGGATGAGTATTAAACACTGTAGGCTGTTCAGATATGGCATTTTTTGGTGTGTGATCTGGGTCTACATCATTTGCTTAGACCTGGCTCTCCAAATAATTAGGGTATACATGGTAAGCATTGTTGAAGTATACTTTATTACAACAGATTCTTTTAAAAAAATTATTCAAGATTCTTGTTTTCTTCATGACAACATGTGGGTAATTAGAAATGCCTCAGTAAGGCACTTCTAATAAGTACTCACTATATGTTTCATGGAGACAAGTAGCACTTAACAGAAATGAGAAGCGAATAACAGTGTATGACCTCAAGATTTTTATCACAGTAACCTCCCCTTGGCACGATGTAAAAAAAAAAGGTGCTTAGGGGTATTGATCACCTTTAGAGTCTGATTAATGCTCTGCATGCTGGATAAAATTTTTGCAGACTTTTTTTTTGAAATATTTTTATTTTTCCCAGAAAATAGGCTTAACATTTCATGCAAATTGGAGACAATCGGCATGAAATGTCAAAGCTTATTTTCTTGTAAAAAGAAGAAATAGTATCATAATTTTTTTTTTTTCGCTGAATTAGCCTAGAGAGTGTTGAAGGTTAAATAAAGCTCAGTGGTATGCATAGATGACGTGTGACTGGTTTTTAGCTAATCCATGAGAACATCCCATAGGATATTTCCACAGCTACCGGTATCAATTTTACTGCTCTAACCATGTTAAAAATTCATGAAATATTGTAATTTACAGATAACTATTAAGGGTAAAGGATGTACCGCTCCAACAAAAAATTTTTCCTTTCTTCCCATTGAGGGCTACTCTTAAAGGAAAGAATTTGCTCCCTCTGGGAGCAAATTCTTTCCTTTAAGGATAGACCTAATTTTTAGCTCGCCTGTACGAAGTACAAGGAGAGCTATTGTAGTCACCCCGGTCGTCCACGTTTGCGTTTGCGTTCCCGTTCCCGTCACACTGTGTTAAAGTTTTTCAAATGCTTATATCTCAACAGTCACTCCTCACAGAGGCATCAAATTTGGAACTTAGGTACCTTGGAGGGTCTTCTGAGATTCCAAGAGAATAAACCCCTGGGTTCATGCCCCTGGGTGGGGCTAGGGGTCAGAATCTAGGACACCTTTGTAATACTGTGTTAAAGTTTTTCAAATTCTTATATCTTGACTTTCACTCCTCATAGAGCATTCATATTTAGAATTTGGGTACCTGGACGAGTCTTCTGAGATTCCAAAAGAACATACCCCTGGGTTCATACCTCAGGGTGGGCCTTGGGGTGGGGCTAGGGGTCAAAATCTAGGACACATTTGTAAAATCTTATATGCCTACAGGTTATAGACACAACTGGTTATACATCAGCTAACTATGTGACATCAGTTTAAGTGTAAGAGAGTGAAGGTCATGGTGACCTACATTTTACGGTCAAGGTCACCTAGATTTCACGGTCCAGTGATTTTGCCTTATATCTTGAATACTATTTGTTGGATAAATGTCACACCTGGGATATTACTTCCATGTGACCCAATGAATGACCACTTACTATATCTAGGTCATTGTGACCTATATTTCATGGTTCAGTGATTTTGCCTTATATCTTGAATACTTTTTGTTGGTTAAATGTCACACCTGGGATATTACTTCCATGTGACCCAATGAATGACCACTTACTATATCTAGGTCATTGTGACCTATATTTCATGGTTCAGTGATTTTGCCTTATATCTTGAATACTATTTGTTGGATAAATGTCACACGTGGGATATTACTTCCATGTGACCCAATGAATGACCACTTACTATATCTAGGTCATTGTGACCTATATTTCATGGTTCAGTGATTTTGCCTTATATCTTGAATACTATTTGTTGGATAAATGTCACACCTGGGATATTAGTTCCATGTGACCCAATGAATGACCACTTACTATATCTAGGTCATTGTGACCTATATTTCATGGTTCAGTGATTTTGCCTTATATCTTGAATACTATTTGTTGGATAAATGTCACACATGGGATATTACTTCCATGTGACCCAATGAATGACCACTTACTATATCTAGGTTATTGTGACCTATATTTCATGGTTCAGTGATTTTGCCTTATAGCTTGAATACTATTTGTTGGATAAATGTCACACCTGGGATATTAGTTCCTTGTGACCCGATTATTAACGTCAAAATATATCTCTGTTGGTGTGACCTATATTTCATGGTTCAGTGATTTTGCCTTATATCTTGAATACTATTTGTTGGATAAATGTCACACCTGGGATATTACTTCCATGTGACCCAATGAATGACCACTTACTATATCTAGGTCATTGTGACCTATATTTCATGGTTCAGTGATTTTGCCTTATATCTTGAATACTATTTGTTGGATAAATGTCACACCTGGGATATTAGTTCCTTGTGACCCGATTATTGACGTCAAAATATATCTCTGTTGGTGTGACCTATATTTCATGGTTCAGTGATTTTGCCTTATATCTTGAATACTATTTGTTGGATAAATGTCACACCTGGGATATTAGTTCCTTGTGACCCGATTATTGACGTCAAAATATATCTGTTGGTGTGACCTATATTTCATGGTTCAGTGATTTTGCCTTATATCTTGAATACTATTTGTTGGATAAATGTCACACGTGGGATATTACTTCCATGTGACCCAATGAATGACCACTTACTATATCTAGGTCATTGTGACCTATATTTCATGGTTCAGTGATTTTGCCTTATATCTTGAATACTATTTGTTGGATAAATGTCACACCTGGGATATTAGTTCCTTGTGACCCGATTATTGACGTCAAAATATATCTCTGTTGGTGTGACCTATATTTCATGGTTCAGTGATTTTGCCTTATATCTTGAATATTTGTTGGATAAATGTCACACCTGGGATATTAGTTCCATGTGACCCAATGAATGACCACTTACTATATCTAGGTCATTGTGACCTATATTTCATGCTTCAGTGATTTTGCCTTTTATTTTTATTACTATTTCATGGAGAATTGTCATACCTGGATTATTATATCTAAGTGACAAAATGATTTACATACAAATACATCTAGGTCAGTGTGACCTATATTATATGGCTTAATGATAAAAATGTTACAATATAAAATGTACCCAGCAGGCGAGCTCGCTGTCCTCCGACAGCTCTTGTTTTAAATGTTTCAAATACTAGAGAAGCAATGTGACCTGTTTGCAGAAGTCGTCTCTTGTTGCAAAAACGGTGGCAGAAGCTTCCAGGTTTATCCCTATATCTGAATGGAATGTGTCAAATTGAAGGGAAAGAAATCTTATATACCAGCTAAAGCACAGATCATCCATTTTATTTGTGCAATATTGTCAGAGTTAACCCTTAAAGCGCCAATCACAACAATTGTCGTCTGCTTTCTCATCTGCTTGTGATTTTAAAAGTCATTTCTGCAAACAGTGTGGACCCAGATCAGACTGCTCCTTTAGGAGCAGTCTGATCTGGGTCCACACTGTTTGCCTATATGCAAAAATAGGTTCAAAAAGTTTGCAAGAATATTCAGCAGACGACATAAACAGACGACACTTTCAGATGCAGTTTTTCTTGGCGTTTTAAGGGTTAAGACTGAAAGACACTGATCATCTGCCTTTGCTATAGCTAAGGTGCATAGCTACAGGTAAGAGGGGGTATCCACAAAATATTTTTCTTACATGTATCTCTATACTAAACAACATATTATGGGTACGCATTAGAAGTGCCTTGCTGGGGGCTTCTAATGAGTACACAAAACATACATTTTCGTGGAGAAATAAGAAAAATGTAAATATTTTTCGTTTGAAAAAAAGTGCCTATCTGATGCCTGTCTGATGCTACATGTATGTAAGGTGAGCGCAAGATGAATGTCTGCTTGTATTGTTTCTCCTGTCAGTGGCAGCAGAAGTGACACAGCAGGGATTGCTTGTTTTTTTGTAAAAGTAAGCATCTCCTGCCTGATGCTGCTTGCAGCTGCTGTGGGGGAAGTGTAAAGCTTGCCAGCATTTTACTTTCAATATTTAGTATTTAGGTATCAGAATCTGTAGTGAAGAAAATTTGATATGCTTACATTTACTTCATACAGCCCCAAATGGGATTGGGGGAGTGGGGGGGGGGGGGGGGGGGTAGGGGGTGAGGGGAAGGGAAGGGGGCTTGTGCTCATAGAATTGCTTGTGTTGGAACATTTCTAACAGGTACCACAACACACATTTTAAACTTCATTTATTTCATTTTGATTACACATACAGCTTAGCAAACTTTAACCCTTAAAACGCCAAGAAAATCTGCATCTAAAAATGTCTGTTTACATGTATGTCGTCTGCTGAACAAAACCTGCATCTAAAAATGTCTGTTTACATGTATGTCGTCTGCTGAACAAAACCTGCATCTAAAAATGTCTGTTTACATGTATGTCATCTGCTGAACATTCTTGCAAACTTTTCAAACCTATTTTTGCATACAGGCAAACAATGTGGACCCTGATCAGGCTGCTCCTAGAGGAGCAGTCTGATCTGGGTCCACACTGCTTGCAAAAATGAATTTTAAAATCACAAGCAGAAGTCAAAGCAGACGACAGTTGTTGTGATTGGCAGTTTAAGGGTTGAACACATTTAAAGGTATGGAAATGGTGTTTTATGGTCACTGGTCATAGGGAAATGAGAAATAATATCCTTCTGGATACCACACTAATATCTATATCTGAGAAGAAAAAAAGGTGTCTGTTTGACATAACTGTGAATGATATGCTCTGGAGCAGTTTTCATAAATGAGAATTAAGCCTCTCCAAGGGTTTGATAGTGATGATTACTTTATGCTACAGAATATGCTCTGAGACAAATGAGGGTAATGACATGCATATTGGATTCTGCTCCTGAAAAGATGGATACTTGTTGTGAGAATAAATACCATATTCACCCTAGATATTGGGACACTATAGCTCTTTACCTTACTTCTCCTTAAATTTGAACAAGTCCATTTTACTGTTTGTTAACCCTTGTCCTGCTGAACCCAGAATATACCCTACATTTGCAAACAGTGTAGATCCAGATCAGTTGGCTTCTTTCTGGCGAAAGAATGTGCACAATACTGGTTAACCGCTTAGAAGACTATTAGCCTGCCCAGTAAACGTGTGGTTAGGTAAACTGACCGCGCTCGACATGACCCCATTGGGTTGACTGGGCCGTAAAACCTCAACACAAACAATTCTGAAGAAGCCAACTGATCTGGATCTGCACTGTTTGTCATTCAGTATGTGACTTTATATCAACAACCCAGATCAAGTAATCTGATTGGCTGAAAATTGGAAGCGGGCATGGCATCTTAATTTATTCAGCATGACAAGGGTTAATGTATCTAAAACTGCAACATGAGTGCATGGCAAAACAGTGTTGTGTGAGGGTTGAAGTTGCATGTTTTCTGAAAATGGTCTTGTAGCACATAATCTGCATGAAGAGAAGAATAAGTAGTCACTAAAAATTTCATCATAGGTGGTGTGGCAGGGTTGGGGTGATTAAAGTAGTGACTTATTCAAAACTATTCTCTTTATAATATGGTTCGTTATAACACATTTTGGATATAACAGGGTTCAAAGAGGGATCCCAAACATGTATAGATTATATAGAAAAATGACCATAAATAGTCATTTTTGTATATAATTGATACATTTTTTGTTTGGATATAACACAGTTATTTAACTTACATGGTTTATAGTTTGGACCCCAACAATAGTGTTATGGAGAAGTTGTGGGGTATCAATGGTACATTAAATCAACTTGAATGAAGTGTAGAACATGTTCTGACCAAAATCTTTGGCCTGGTACACTTCAGTATTGAAGTGCTAGGATTTGGAATGTCATGCCATCCCTTGTACCATCTAGGGTCTTCTTGAAAACATATACTGTTGAATTCTGTCAGTCCTGCAGTCACATCCCTTTTGCCAGTACTTGTTTTCAAGAAGAAAGTAGATTGTACAGTTGATGGCATACCATTACAAATCCCAGCAAATACATGTAGCAGTAGCTGTTACAAAATATAACTTGAAAAACATTTGGGGTATCTTGACACCTTCATTCAAATCATACAATACAGGGCAAAGCATAAGAACATTACAGCATTTTAAATTGTTTGTTTGTTTGTTTTTTGAGTAATTCTCATTTGAACCTTGTAAAATAGCAGTGGCATAAAATGTGAAAACGGATCAAGATACCTTCTTAACCCTTGTCCTGCTGAATAAATTAAGAAGCCACACCCATTTCTAATTTTCAGCCAATCAAATTACTTGATCAAGGTTGTTGATATAGATTCACATACTTAATGGCAAACAGTGCAGATCCAGATTCAGAAGCCAACTGATCTAGATCTACACTGTTTGCAAAAGCAGGGTATATCCGGGTTGAGCAGGACAAGGGTTAATATTTCATACAAGTCCCTTCTTAAAATTGACATCCTTTCAGAATATAGTGACGAAATTTCATGGAAATATTAAGCACCACAAAACAATATATACACAGCACAAAAACTATAGCTCTTGCTTGTATATATTTTGACCTATGGCTCTTTGAGCCCAAGAAGTAGCAGTTTCTGTGACAAGGTCATGTCAAACTGTTCAAGATATTTTCATGAAACTACCAATGTTAAGGACTATAAGACAACATGTACATGTACAGAAGTTTCATGCTGAAAAAGTGATTTTTGACAAAAATGCAGCTGTTTGAATTTTGCCATTTTCTTGCTGTTTATTAAAATTGCACCCTCTTGATAAATGCATTTGTTGAAATCAAGCTAATCCCATCATAGGTCTAGATAAGAGTGGGTATCAGGTACATGTAAATAGTTTTCCTATTTCTCAATGAAAACATATGTTGTGGGTACTCATTAGATTGCCTCGCCAAGGCGCTTCTAATGAGTACCCACAACATATTTTTTTGTCAAGAAAAATATAGATACAATTTCGTTGAAAAAAAAGCACCTTATCATGAGCTATGTCTCTTAGTATATTTGTTGAATCCACTTGTTGCTCTACATAATCATTATGTTAATATGAAGTATTATGTACATGATATGTAGTATTATGTACACTTATGCTGAAAAAGTAATTTTTGTCAAAGTAATTTTTACACTAAAGCTGTGTACTACAGTGATCACTAAAACCGTGAACAACAGTGATCACCTTCTTCAGCTGTCTACAACTATCCTCTTTCCTAGCTTTCTCTTGAACTAAGGTAAGCTGACTGCATAAAAATGTACAGCATTTTACAATCAGCATACAAAATGAAGCAAATATTACACCTTGCAGAGGTATCTAATAAGCCATGCTTATTGACACTTCTTGTTGAAACTGAATTTATTATTTGAGCCAGTGCACAAAAAATAACTACTATAAGACCTGTGTGACCAGCAAAGACTCAGATAAACCTGTACATTCACCCATTAGGGCAAGGCTTCTCGTTTGTCACACTTTGGATAGTGGAGAGACTGTAGAGGGCACCTGTGATCAGCGAAGACTGATCAGACTGCACGAATCCAGGCTGATCTGAGTCTGTGCTGGTCACACAAGTTTCATTGGTTTTGTTGTGCGCTAGCTCATTTATTATCACATCATCATCATAATCGGATTTTTGATTAACGTGCAGGTACAGGGGCAACATCCACATCAGTGGGCCCCCTTCCAGATAGCTGGGTTGCTGCAGGCATGGCAGATCTCACACCAGATCTCCAGGTATGTCTATCATGAGGGTTGATAGCTGAGAGTTTCCACTCTCTGCAATCCCTCTCTGTCAGCTGCTCCCATGTCATCTTGGGCCTCCCAGGCCCACGCTTTTCATCAACCTGTGTCAAAGGCTGTCTTGACTGCACCATTGAAGTGTTCCACTTGTCCTTACCATCGGAGTCTTCTCTTTAAGAATGAGGTCCAGATCCTCAATGCCAAGCTGCACAAGTAGCTCATTGGACCTGGTGGTGACAATGTCTTTGTAGCCTGACTTTACAGATCTGTCTGATCATTGCCCTGTCATTTGGCTGCAGATGCTGAAGGTTTGGCTTTGTCAATGGCCAAGTCTTGCTGGCATAGAGCATTGCGCTTCGCACACAAGAGCTGTACACTTGGCCACATGTTTTGAAAGAGAGGTGGCATGAAGAGAGAACTGGTAGCAGATCCTTGAACTTCTTCCAGGCGGTTTTCACACATGTTGTGGTTGAAAGTTCACAGCCACCTGCTGCTGAGAGTATGTCTTATAGGTAGCAAAAAGTCCGACCTGGACCTCCTTCTGTGTCCTGCCATCCAAGCGGCGTGGAGTTCCCTGGCACCTAGTACATCTATAGTCAAGGTCTTTTGTCAAGCACTTGAGCCCACTGCATTTCTTGTGCACCCAGTGCTTGCAGCCATTGCAGGATGCTGTTGCTGCCCACTCCAGTGTGACAGACTGTGCATGGAAACTTGCCTGAACTCTGCAGGAGGTCCAGTTCCATACTGCAGATCATGATCTTTGTCTTTCCTGCATTTACTCTCAGTCCTTTCTTCTGCATTGCTTCTTTCAAAGTCAAGAGCCTCCTGACACATTCCTCAAGCGATTCAGCGATGATAACAAGGTCATCAGCATAGAGGTCCTCCCAGGGGACCCATGAACGGAACTCACGTGATAAGGCTTCAAGCACAATGATGAAGAGCAGCAGGCTGAGTACTGATCCTTGATGAACACCATCCTTCACTTCAAACTCTTCAATGTACCCCTCACCAACATGGACACGGCTCCGCGCATTTGCATACATCCCCTGCTCCAGATGCACAATCCACTCCTCCGCACCAAGTTTTCTCAGTGCCCACTAGATGACCTTCCGAGGTACTCGATCAAGGCCTTCTCCAGGTCTATGAAAGCCACGTAGAGTCTCTTGTTGGCAGCTAGATACTTCTCTTGCAGCTGCCTGACAACAAAGATTGCTTCTGTAGTGCCTCTGCCTGGGACGAAGCCAAACTGGGAATCGCCGATTGACACCAACTATCTGATGAGGCCGTCCACAATCCTCTCCAGGATTTTCATGATCTGCTCTGTCAGCTTGAGAACTCGGTAGTTTCCCCTTTCCAATGCATCCCCCTTTCCCTTGTAGAGGCAGACAATGAAACTCTGCTCCCAGTCAGAGGGTACCTTTGTTAGTGAATTTGAATTCCACATTTTATAGTTGGTTGATTGTGCAGAAAGACGAGAAGCACTGAGCACTGCAGGATTGCAAGTTCCATAGCTCTAGATAAGAGAGGTATCATGGTAAATTTTTTTTTCTCCATGAAAACATACATTGTGGGTACTCATTAGGTGCTTATCATTAGAAGCCCCTTAGCAAGAAGTACCCACAATATATGTTACATGGAGAAGTAAGAAAAATATCAATACCATTTGGTTGAAAAAGTGGCTTATCAGGAGCTTTGATAGCAATAACAAGATTCCAATTAAATAATTACATTATAGCATTTCAGTTACTGTACTTAACCTAAATATTTTTGCAGCTATACCTGAGTAAACAGTGTAACTCAAAATCAAACTGCTTCCAAAAAATATTTTGATCAGGGCCAGCACTTTTTGCCAGTCAGCTTTTTCAGAGCAAATTCACCAGATAGTCAACTGGACTTGTTCAAAATTTAGAATAAGTAACATGTGGAAGAATTGTTTGTACTAGAGTAGAAGCATCTGGGTGGCCAAGTGGTAAGTGCTTATGACTTCATATCAAGAAGTTCAGAATTCAAATCCTGCTAGAGGCCACTGTTTGGATCTTTATTGCAAAGAGCCTTTCATTATCAAGCTTCCATCATCTTGATATGAATTAAATACTGTTGAAAGGGGCATAAAACACCAAATTGTTATTATACCCCCGGCATACAAAGTATGCTGAAGGGGTATATAGTTTTTGTTGGTTCCATTTGTCTGTTTGTCTATCCATCCGTCCTTCCGTCTGTCCATCCGTGATTCTGTCTGTTAACCCTTTCTGTAACCTAGTTTTACTTCGAAGGTTTTTGATTACTTATCACTCTGCAGCCACTGATCAAAAACTTTTCATATTTGGGATGGGGGTACCTTGGAGGGTTCTCTTCCATTCTACGTCTATGAACCCCTGAGTCATGGCCCAGGATGGGGCTCGAGGTCAAAATCTAGGACACCCTAATAAAGTAGTATATTGCAGTTTGTTTATACAAACAACCTCTTAATAAAGAAGAATGGGCATCAGACATGTTAATCACATCAACATTCAGCTTAATAAGGTTAAGATCAGTGTGACCTTATTTTCACGCTTCAGTGATTTTGCCTTATATTTTGAAGCCTATTTCATGAATTAATGCCTCAATAAAGTAGTGTATTTACATATAATGACTAAGTGTGACCCAAGCTTTCATCTCAAATTAATATAAATCAGGATGACCTATATTTCATGGTCTAGGGATTTGCTGAATATCTTTTAAATTATTTAATGGATTAACATCATAGTTGGTATAATGGATCAGTGTGACCATCAGATTAACTTCTCAAGTATATGTAGGTCAGTGACCTATATTTTATGGCCCAGCAAATTTGCTTCATGTCTTGTAGACTATTTACTCCAGAAAAGTTGTACTTGGGATGATAGATCAGTGTCACTCAGAGACTGACATTGTAAACTATATTTTGCCTTATACATTGTCATTAACTTTTAAATATTTTATAATTAAGAAATGGCACCTGCTGGGGGTATTAGTGACCCTCTGGGCAGTTGCTCTAGTTTCTTTATGTATTTGGTCAGAGAACTTAAATAAGAAGAGTATTTCATGATACCCCCGGCATACTTTGTACTTTGAAGGGGGTATATAGTTTTCGTCAGTTCCGTTTGTCCGTTGGTCTATCCATCCGTGATTCCGTCTGTTAACCCTTTCTATAACCAAGTTTTACTTTAAAGTTTTTTGATAACTTGTAACTCTGCATCCACTGATCAAAAACTTTTCATATTTGGTTTGGGGGTACCTGGGAGGGTTCTCTTCCATTCTACATCTATGAACTCCTGGGTCATGCCCGAGGGCAGGGCTAGAGGCCAAAATCTAGGAGACCCCAATAAAGTAGTATATTGCAGTTTGTTTCTTCAAACAACTTCTTAAAAAATAAGGATAGGCATCAGACATGTTTATCACATCAACATTCAGTGCAATAAGGTCAAGGTCATTGTGACCTTATTTTCATGCTCCAGTGATTTTGCCTTATATTTTGAAGACTATTTCATGGATTATTTCCTCTGTAAAGTAGTATGTTGCAGTTTGTTTATACAAACAACTTCTTAATAAAGAAGGATGGGTATCAGACATGTTTATAACATCAACATTCAGTGTAATAAGGTCAAGGTCATTCTGATCTTATTTTCATGCTCCAGCGATTTTGCCATATATCTTGAAGACTATTTCATGGATTAATGTGATATTTGGAATATTGGTTGTGTGTGACACCACGATTGACAGTGCAGGCCTCGGTGGCTCATTTGGATGTGCCGTCCCACTGGTGACCAGGAGGTCACTGGTTCAACTCCCGCCGAGGTCGGCAACATTCTTTTGTGGAGATTGATCGTGAAATATTTTCTATGGCCATTCTCTCCCTTCCGCTTATTCAAGAAGGGCAGAGAGTTGACTCTTGATCCATTAGGTTTCTCACCGCTGTGGTTCAAGCCCGGCTCGGGTCATATGTGGGAAAGCCAAGTTCTGCTTATGGATGGTCAGGTGGTTTTTCTCCGGGTTCTCTGGTTTTTGCCCACCTTCGATGAACGATCGGCTCGATATAAGTGAAATATTCTTGAAAGGGCCGTAAAACCCAAATCAAAAAAAAAAAAAAAAAAAAAAAATCAAGAAGGGCAGTTGTCAGTTTCTGGCGAAAGAATGTGCACAATACTGGTTAACCGCTTAGAGGACTAAGCCTGCCCAGTAAACGTGTGATTAGGTAAACTCACCACACTCAACATGACCCCATTGGTTTGACTAGGCCGTAAAACCTCAACACAAACAAAATGATTGACAGCATAACAAATGTAGGTCACCTTGATCTATATTTCATGGTCCAGTAATTTTGCCTTATATCTTGAATGTTATTTGATGTATGAACATCATAATTTGGAATTATGAATCAGTATGATCCAACATTCGACATAAAAGTCAATTTAGGTCATTGTGACCTATATTTCATGGTCCAGTGATGTTTATGTTACATCTTGAAGACAATTTGATGTATTACTATCATATTTAGTGTGGGATGTTTGTGACCTATATTTCATAGCCCTGTGATTTTGTCTTATATCTCCCACTATTTGATACCTAAATGTCATACTTACACATAATGACACAGTGTAACCTAAACTTTGACCTCAGTGTAAATATAAATCAGCATGACCTATATTTCATAGTCTAGTGATTTTGCTTAATATCTTTTAGACTATTTAATGGATTAACATCATAGTTGGTATAATGTATCAGTAAGACCATCAGATTAACTTCTCAAGTATATGTAGGTAAGGTCAGTGACATATATTTTATGGTCCAGCAAATTTGCTTCATGTCTTGAAGACTGTTTACTCCAGAAAAGTTGTACTTAGGATGATAGATCAGTGTCACTCAGGGACTGACATTGTAAACTATATTTTGCCTTATATCATTTTCATTAACATTAAAATATTTTATAATTAAGAAATGGCACCGGCCGGGGGTATTTGTGACCCTCTGGGCATTTGCTCTATTTCTGAGATGAGTTTCTCCAGTTCTTCATAAAATCATATATTGTAGGTACTCATTAGAAGTGCCTCAGAGAGGCACTTCTAATGAGTACCCACAACATATGTTTTTTATGGAGAAAAGAGAAAAATTACCCCAGAATTATCACCAAATGCTTCTTAACAAGTTCTATGATTTAGCATAATTACGGTAGTCAGGACAGCACTAATTTTTTCATGTCATTGTCTGACAGTTATCTAAAGAAGTAATATCAGGAGAGATTCAATAGGAAAAGTGCAATATATAAAACCCGATTGTCCTATTGATTACTGTTTGGAAAATGGATCAATAGTCGTATCCTAAGATAAGAGAAATCATTAAATGGTGTCCAGATAAACAGTTTTCTTATTTCTCCATGAAAACATATGTCATGGTTATTCATTCACTAGAACTGTGCCAGAAGAAAACTGTAATGCATACCACATAAAAAAATGTGGTTGAGTATTGTACATTTTTTTTTTTTTTTTTTTTTTGAAATAAGGAAAAATATCAATACTTTTCTTATTTTCTTATTTTAATGGCAAGCGATGATGTGAACCAGAACTGAAATTTTTCTGAGAAAGCAAAGTGTTTCCTTAGCTAGACCTCTGCAATTGGATTGCATAGAATTAAGTTCTTAGAAAGTTGTAATTTTCAGGATTTGATGTTAAGCATCAAATTATGATTTTGCTGTAAATATATGCGCATATTGTATGGCATTTTAACAAACTATTTGCCTCATTATCTTTGGTATTCAGTGTACCATATTTATAGTATGACAGACAGGCCTGAGTAAACAGTATAGACCCAGAGAATGCAGCATCTCATCAGGGTCTGTACTTTTTCCCACTCATCCAGCAAGTTTTAGACAGAACATTGGCTAGTAAATTGTACTTTGTTCAAATTTTAGAACAAGTGCAGTAAGGAGTTGAGGTGTCCAAATACATGTACTTTAGGTAAATAAGGTATTTCGGATTGAAACTGCTGGTACATGTACATGTATTAGCTTCTTGCAGAAATTCCATTAAGGATGTTTGAATCTTAGTAAAATGGTCTCAAGACAATGTAATGTCAATCACTGAATGACACATGTACATTGTATGCTGACACTGTCATGAATAGCTTTTTTCTTTGACTACAGTCGATGGCTCCTGTCGTATGTTATACACTTGTTTAGATTCAATTAGGGCAACACCAAGCAACGTTTTGGCAGCATCAGATTAGTCTTTCTGACCAATGTTCCTTCTCAAACCAGCGTACATCATGGTATATAGCTAGTCTTTTAACAAACTGCCTTGATTTAGAATAAACTGTAGAGCTAATATTTACCCTGGTCCTGCAGAACCTGAATCTACTCTAATTTTACAAACAGTGTAGATCCAGATCATTTGGATCTACACAGTTTAATATTAAGTATGTGACTTTGTATCAACAATGCGGGTCTTTGTAGAAATGTAGTCTTTGTAGGAATGTAAATTGGATCAAGTAGGTCCTTGTGTTGTGTAAAGGAATGACAAGTCTAGCTTCTTTATTTTTCTGCTTAATTCCTCTTGTAATATTTGGTCATTAATACTTAGCACTGTGGGTAAAATTTTCAGCAGATGACATTTTGAAATATTTTTAGCTCACTTGAGCATGAAGTGCCCAAGATGAGCTATTGTCATCACTCTGTGTTCCACATGCGTCTGTGTGTTGTGCATCATCTGTCATCAACAATTTCTTTAAACATCTCCTCTTACACTACTGATCCAATTCCTCCAAACTTTACAGAATTGTTTCACTCATAACCCTTTATCATACTTGCTCAAAGGTTCTGCTCCATTGAACAAGATGGCAACCAGAGCTAAAAATAGAAAAAAATCTTTAAATGATATCTCCTTGACCAGTGGCCTGATTTCAAAATAACTTCATTGAATGATCCTCTTATGGCCCTTTACCAGAATTGCTAAAAAGGTCTGCTCAGCTGAACAAAATGGCCACCAGAGCTACAAATAGAAAACCCTTTAAGCAGTGAGTGGCCCAATTTAAAAATAATTTCACAGAAATGTTCCTCCCATGCCCATTTGCCAAAATTGTTATAATCGTCTGAACAAAATGGCCACTAGAGCTGAAAAATAGATAAACATAGCAACATATAAGGCACTTTTTCATCCAAAAACTGCTGATATTTTTCTTAGTTCTCAATAAAAACATATGTTGTGGGTACTCATTAGAAGCACCTCGGTGAGGCGCTTCTAATGAGTACCCACAACATATGTTTTCGTTGAGAAATAAGAAAATATTATGTGGATACCCCCTCTTATCTGTAGCTATGTTTAAATGACATCTCCTCCCAGGCCAGTGGCTTGATTTCAAAATAATTTCACAACTGTTCCTCATATGCCCCTTTACCAAAACTGCTAAAATGATTCTGCTTGGCAGAACTAAAAATAAGAAAACCTTTAAATGGGTTCTCCTCTTAGGCCATTGACCCGATTTCAAAATAATTTTACAGAAATGTTTTTCCTATGCCTTTTTACCAAAACTGCAAAAACAGTCCATTTGGCCAAACAAAATGGCTACCAGAACTAAAAATAGACAAGAGACAATCTCTGCAGGGTCTTCTTTGCCTATTGATGCTTCACTTGGTCTTCTTTCCCTGCTGGCACTTCACAGGGTCTTCTTTCCCTACTAGTGCTTCATAAGGTCTTCTTTCCCTGCTGGTGCTTCACAAATTTCCTGCTTTAAAATGGCAACCAAACAAATTGGACATCTTTAATAGACAATTCTCAAACAATGACGCCATCACTTCCACAAGCTATCTTGAGCTCAGGTGTGTGATCCAGGGCCATATGGCCCTCTTGTTCTTATTGATCCCAGAAAGAAAGATTTGACATTTCATGCAAATTGTCTGCAGTGGAGATAATATGCATGAAATGTAAAATGCTGTTTTCTGGGAAGAAATAAGAAAATTAATTCAGTATGTTGTTTGCTGAAAACTTTACTAGAGTGCTAATTGTGTTAAAAGTGTCAGTGTGGCTTAGTGCTTAATGTTCCTGACTTTGGACCACAAGATCCCAGGTTGGAATCCCACTACAGGCAGAATTCATGTAATGACAATATGGTGCAATCTTAATACAACTATGACCCCTTGTGTACTGTAGCAAACATTGAGACAATACATAGCTCTAGATAAAGGAGGGTGTCTGTCAGGTAAATATTTTTCTTATTTCTTGATAAAAACATGTTGTGGATACTAACTAGAATTGTCTCAGCGAGATACTTCTGATGAGTATCACATGTTTTATATTTCTATTTTTCAGGGCAAAACATGTTGTGGGTACTCATTAGCCAAGGCGCTTCAGATGAGTACCCACAATAGTTTCCATGGAGAAGTAAGAAAAAATATCAATATTTTCATTTGAAAAAAAAGCACATTATCTGGAGCTTTGCAATAGTCCTGCTAATTTTAATTTTTCATATTTTTGCCCATTTTTCTTACTCTCCATATAGCCTTGAAAGTTTGTACATGATGTAACTGTGACCACTTGTAAAGTTTTAAAGCACAAAAGCTTTTTTTTTTTTTTTTTTTTCAATTTTTGTTCTTTCCATATAATTTAGTTGCACAATTTTTGCCAAAGCTTTCTCAGAAACTGGGCTAGCTCCTGCGTATTGTGTAATAAAAAATGATATTGTTTGCTACATTACTGAATGTTTCATTCATTTTTCACCATGTAGTACAATAGAAAATGACATTGCAGGAGTAATTAATCTCATTTAGTGATAGTTTTAGTTTTCCGAGGTTTTTGGCAAGTTCATGCAGCAATTAACTTGTAACTGAACTGGCAGATAGACTGGTTCAAGTCTCCAATGACTAAATATTTTTTCTCATAATCCTGTTTGACAATCCTCTAAGATAAAACAAGACCAGCCTTTATAGTCATGATATTTCTTTGGTTTTGTTTTTGTAGATTATTAAACAGATTATAAGAAAAATTATTTTGACACTAGAGACTGCAGCCAGTCTAAACTGGCAGGCTGTGTATACTAGTATGTTGAATCTGATTCATAACTTATTTGTTAGATAGTGATCACAACAGATGTTTGGTGTATATTTAATAAGATAGAAATACATATATGAGCCAGCACATGACAAAACCTACGAAAAGACTTGTGCGACCAGCAAAGACCAGATCAGCCTGTGCAGCCGCACAGTCTGATCAAAGTCTTTGCTCATTGATGTGCCTTCCAACACCTCCTGGCTATCCAAAGAGGGATAAATAAGATCTTGCCATACTGAGTAGATGTACAGGCTGATCTGAATCTTGGCTGGTCAAACAGACCTTACTGTAGATTTTGTTGTGCGCTGGCTCATTATATTATTGATCAGCTATATGAGATATAGTGATCACTTTTTGTCTGTTGTTCGTCTTTCTGTCTATGACTGTGTGCATTCATAGATCAAAAAGTCAGTTGGGTAGAGCCTCACCAGGAATTAAATTTTAAAGGAAATATGTATATATAAAATTATACATATATCACTTATTTCAGATAGGACCTTTCGGTTTCCTTACACTTTTTGAATTAGAATTAGATGATTGTTTGTTTTCACTTTCAACAATCATTTAGTCATATTGCGATGGTGTCTGGATGTGACCACCCCACACCGCACCCTCGACACTTGATGTTCCACCCAGTCACATTATACTGACTCTGGGCTGACCAGTTCTGATTCCTAGCTCTACCAACTGGGCCAGTGTGCTGGTGTCGAATTAGATGATAAGTTAGAATTGTTATTATGCTATCTCTCAGCAACAAAATTATACTGCATGGCCCTCAGAAAAGTTGATGGATTGAAAGGTTGACTTTGGAAGAGTGCCCTATGATTACCTTGTGAGTCTGTCTTTTGTGTGTGGTCAGTTAGCAAAATTGCCATAGTGCTCAAGCCGTTGTGAATATTTTGATAATTATTCGCACAGTGATAGATACCGACAAGATCTAGCCAATGGACTTGCAGTACCACTTTTCATTGACCAAGTTAACACCAAGGCCAAAAATGTGAAAATACAGAAATAACCGCAGGTCATCAACCAAATGGTATATTTTAATAAAAGTTAGCGTACACATCAATATGTGACAGCTATTGAAAATGGCCATAACTTGAATCGCTTTAGGTCTTCAACCATATGGGATATTTTGATAAAATTTTGTATACACATTTATATTGACAAGTTTTGTTTGTGTTTGAGGTTTTACGGCCCAGTCAACCCAATGGGGTCATGTCGAGCATGGTCAGCTTACCTAACCACACTTTTACTGGGCAGGCTTAGTTCTCTAAGTGGTTAACCGGTGTAATTATGCACATTCTTTCTCCAGAAACTGACAACTGCCCTTCTTGAATCAGTGGAAGGGAGAGAATGACTGTAGAATATATTTCATGAGCAATTCTCCAATTTTGACAAAAGGTGGACTGTGCACCTTAACAACAGTTGATTATATGCATTCTTTAGTAGGTGTAGCAGACTTTTGAATCAAACTACCCTAAAAAGAAAGCAATCAATACTCACTGAAGCTCAAAATCATCATTTTTTTTTTTTTTTTTGAAAATGGAAGAACTTCCTCGCACGACCTGCAAAAAAGTCAACTGACCGACTAGGGTCAATTTTCAGAGTGTATCCTATAATCAACTTGAGTCCATCCATCCATTCATGGTCAGCGAAAATGGGCATAACTCTTATACTATTAGGAATATGGTGATAATTTTTCACACACATATTCATGCAGAAAAGATCCAGTCAATGGGCTTGCCAAACGCCACTTCACATTAACTGACCCAATGCCAGGGCCAAAAATGTGAAAATATGGAAATTTCCATAAGTCCAATATATGGTACATTTGAAAAAAAATATTGTATAGACATTAATATTGACAAAATCTAGCCAAAGGAATTACCAAATGCCACCTTTCATTGATTGAGACAATGCTGAGCCCAAAAATGTGACAGTGAAAATGGCCATAACTCTTGAATAGTAGTACATGTATTTTGATAATATTTAGCATGCAGACTGATGCTAACAAGATCTAACCAATGGGCTTGTCAAATACCACTTTTCTTTGACCAAAACAACACAGAGGGCAAAAAATGTGAAAATATGAAAATTACCATAGGTTTTCAACCATATGGGATACTTTGATGAAATTTTGTATACACATTAATATTGCCAGATTCTAGCCAAAGGAATTGCCAAATGCCACTTTGCATTGACTGAAGCAATGCTGAGGCCAAAAATATGAATATACGAAAATTGCTGTAGATTCACATATGGGATATTTAGATAAAATATTGACAAGGGGTGGGTTGTGCGCCCTAGTGATAGTTGATTTATTGCTAAGAACTATGTTTTAACCATTTTTATTATGGTCAAATGAATAAGGCTTGCAAAAGAGCTTTGCAAATCTAAAGTATTTTGTCCAGATGAAATAACACCCTATAGATTATGTGTGGGAATTTTGAACCCCTTTCATTTTAGGGGTAGTCCAATAAAAAGCTGTGTATCTGTCATTTCAAAGAGGATGTGTTCAAATTTCAGGCATAGAGATACTGCAAAATGAATAAGCTTAAAGATAGAAACAGTAATATGTGATAATGTTTCCTTCATTGGTGATTAGAGTCTTTATAATTATGCTTTAATTACCACTCTGTGAGGTTCAGTTAAGAAAACTATGTGAATTGCACGAGAATGGTTACATAACAGTCTGATAAGATTTTTAACCAGGTTTTACAATTGAAAACTCTGGTAAAATCAATTAGATTGGAAAACCATAAGACTTGTTAAAGAGGAGTATGAGGGTCATCCAAAAAATAATGCAAACTACTCTCTAAATTAGTAATTATTTGAAATATCAAACTAACCTTACTAAAATCCTTCAGAGTAATGTTCCTTGTGTTCAAGCACCTACCTTCATCGACTCAGATTCATATGATCTAACTCATCTCTTTAATGGCAAGGATTCTAGAAGCAAAGTTATTTCCTTCTGTTTCAAAGTGAGAAGTTGGTCACACATAAACGTCGGACGTCAAATGATGTGATGTCCAACATGCTGACTTTCTTTCCAAGATGATTTGGAATAATTGAATGAGCAGTTCCATGGCTTAAATCCAGTTCCCGGGCTAGTTCCTCACTTGTCTGTTGTCAATCACTTTCTAGAATCTCTCTAACTTTTTACACAAAATACACGTCACTTGCTGAAATTCTGACCTCTTCCCTCACTGTCTTTTACCCTCTCCTGACCACTGTTCAACTGGTTAGCCCATCTGGCAGCTTGTTAATTTGAAAGGGCAGTATTGCCAGAAACTGCCTGCAAGGCAATGTGAATTTCTCGCGCATTCTTCTTATGATAAGATTCAAACATAGTATAGATGCGTTGTTCTTCTGATGAAAACGTTACCACCATGTCTTCACTAGTGTCACACAACATCATGCCTTGATGACATAAGTATAATAATGACGTCATAAGACTGATGTCACCTTGCAGTGCACATATTGTTTTATCTACTTTCCAAATTTCATAATCATGCAGTTAGCAGTTATGGGAAATGATAATTCACATTATTTTTTTGATAACCCTCATATTTAATGCTAATTCAGGGATAATCTTTTCTTATTTCTTCATAAAAATACATGTGGTGGATACACATTAGTAGCACCTTGGCAAGGCGCTTCTAATGAGAACCCAAAACATACATTTTTTGGAAAACTGGAGAACTCTTTTTACAAAATTTTATTTTTGAGTTGTAATTTAAATACAGTTTGAAATATTTCACTGATACTTAGTTTCTTCGTGTTGAGGTTTTACGGCCCAGTCAATCCAATAGGGTCATGTTGAGCGAGGTCAGTTTACCCAACCACATGTTTACTGGGCAGGCTTAGTCCTCTAAGCGTTTTACCAGTATTGTGCCAATTCTTCTGCCAGAAATTGACAACTGCCCTTCTTGAATCAGCGGAAGGGAGAGAATGACCATAGAAAATATTTCATGATAAATTTCAATGAATGAATGTTGCTGACCTCGGCGGGGGTTGAATCCAGGACCTCCTGGTCTCCAGTCGGATTCGCATCCAACTGAGCCACCTAGTAGATATGTAGAATATGACGGGTAAGATGCTAACGTCAGTCGGGTTATTATCAGACAAAAACCAGTTTTCCGGCTTTTCAAAGTTAACCTTTACTGCCTCACTCTTTAAAATGAGACCTCCCAATACTTTGAAGAAAGCCGAAGCTTGTCAGTATGACTTGAGTTGTGTTTAATGACTTGAGTTGTGTTTACTTGATGATAATCTGTAGCAGTATGGTTTTTTAGGTGCCTAAATCGGGTAATTATCGGACATGTACGATAGTTATCAGATAAAAAAGATAGGTTTAAAAAAAACAACAAGCAACTTAGCTTTCTTTTAACTTTAATGAATACATTTAGATATGGAATTTACAAGAGTTGTTTAATCAAAATGCACAGAATTCCATTTTAAACAGATGCGACAAATAATTTGCATAAATTGAAAGAGTTCATTGATGGAAATACGAGGTAGATCTCAAGAGGTGAATTTACAAAACTTAATAGCCGGCCTCGGTGGCTCGGTTGGATACGCCGTCCGACTGGAGACCAGGAGGTCGCGGGTTCAACCCCCGCCGAGGTCGGCAACATTCTTTCGTGGAGATTGATCATGAAATATTTTCTACGGTCATTCTCTCCCTTCCGCTGATTCAAGAAGGGCAGTTGTCAGTTTCTGGCGAAAGAATGTGCACAATACTGGTTAACCGCTTAGAGGACAAAGCCTGCCCAGTAAACGTGTGGTTAGGTAAACTGACCACGCTCGACATGACCCCATTGGGTTGACTGGGCCGTAAAACCTCAACACAAACAAACAAACAAAACTTAATTTGGTTGAATTTGTTTTCTAATATTTAAAGAGCATAGGGAAGGACTTTAAAACAACTTGATAACAATAAATGAGCCACTTCATGGGAAACAGGAAAGGTTCAGGCGAGGCTGCACATCCGCAAAACTGCTGCACATCCGCTAATTCCCGTAATTGGGTTCCTTCAGTTCACTAATGATTCAAATACACTAAACTGATCAATCTATAAATAGATGCCATTTACCGATACATACCAGGCTGATGCCAGTTTTAAAACTGAGCTATGACAACTAAACTTTCAAAGAAAAAATAGACATGTTTTAACATAAACTGAAAATAGTAATTACATCCAAAAGTGGAGGTTTTTTACCGGGTAGGCTTAGTTTTGCCCTGATTTTTCTGATCTTGGCCAACCCTGTACAATACTACATTGCTGCTGGTGGTGGTGGGAAAGAATGATCAGTACCTACCCAACTGTCTTTATTGTGCTACAGGAAGATAATAGGCACAGGAAATTAATAATTGTTTGACATTGTCCAATAACTACCCTTGTCCGATAATACAGTTATTTGGCTAGTTCCAGGTAAGGTTATGCTTCATAACAATTTCCAAATAACTGACTGAACAAAACTTGATTTTTTTTGGCTGATACAGAATACCGTCCTTCCTTGAAAACCCACACTAAAGAATTTGTCATTTGCTTTTGGTTATCTGCCCTTGCGATGACTGTGAAGTACACCACAGATTTGGCTAGTTCCGAATAGTTTTACTAGTTCTGAATAATGGCTGAGGGATCTGTAAATATCACTTGGATAATGCAACAGCCCTTATATATTACTTTATTAACTTGTATTATGTGTTACAGAGAAAAATAATTCAATATAAAGACATTCATTGCAAAGGGACAGGTTCACAAAGACCTTAAGACTGACCCTTTAAGTCAGAATCACATAATTCATGGCTTAACGATTTTTCAGCATGTACACTTCCTTACCGCAAGATTTAGCTCCTGTTTTCTGGATTTAATAATCTTTCCAATGTAAAAATATTTCAGTGAGGTTTAAGAAGTTTCAAGGAATATGCGAATAAAGTTATATTTTACCCCCTTCTGAAGCCTTAAAAATAAAACAAGCTTGCAGTGAAATTATGTGTTTCCATTGTTAATTAATCCAATTGTAGCTGGTGTTTATCACCGTGTGATACCACTAAAAGTCTCCCTGTATATACTTGGTCAGAGTGCAGATAATATAAGCGACGACACGAAAAAACCTGTCTTTGAGGTTTTCGGCCAAGTAAGACTCAGACAGGCCTACTCAGCCATAGACTGGCTAACTCAGCCACAGCATTAGCTAGTCTTGAAAGTTTTGATAGGTAGTATACTGTCTAGACATTGAACAGCAATGGTGCTGATCAGACTGCACAGATGCACAAGCTGCGTGTCTTTGTTGTTCGCATATGGCATAAAACAGATTATCTCATGACAAGGCTCATATTTTCGCTTCAGTCATCTGTCACCTGTGTCAGATTCTTTTACGTACACATGTTCACTGCATCAATATCTACACGCCTTCAAACACAAAGTGTTTAACACTACCCAAAACTGACTAAATCGGATGCTCAAATTAGCGATCCATTATTAGTTGAAAAAAAACAAACTATTTTTTGTTTTTTTTTGTTTTGTGTTGAGGTTTTACAGCCCAGTCAACCCAAAGAGGTCATGTTGAGTGCGATCAGTTTACCTAACCACACGTTTACTGGGCAGACTTAGTCCTCTAAGCGGTTAACCAGTATTGTGCACATTCTTTTGCCAGAAACTGACTACTGCCCTTCTTGAATCAGCGGAAGGGAGAGAATGACCGTAGAAAATATTTCATGATCAATCTCCACGAAAAAATGTTGCCGACCTCGGCTGGGGTTGAACCCACAACCTCCTGGTCTCCAGCTGGATGGCGCATCCAACTGAGCCGCCGAGGCCTGCACTTTGTTTAAAATCCTTGCAAGGAGCATTTAAGCAGATGTTGAAATGTATGTTCTACCCACTATCTGAACAAAAAAATGTTTTAATTGACTGTCTACTTAAAGAATATCTGGGCAGATGTACATGTATTTACAAATTTATAAAATTTATGTAGGGTTGCTAGGGGAAATCGGATCGTATCGATCAAAAATGTTATATTTCCCATAAATACTTTCTGATATATGAATAAATGAACGACAGAACCATACCAATTTTTCTTTTTTAAATTTGACTGCTATCATGCATTTGATGACAATTTTTTCACTTATTCGGAACTAGCTTAAACCCAGAACTAACCAAATAATTGTACGCTGATTGACGTTATGTTGTATACAGGAGTGACAACTGTACATGTCTTGTTGTTTCATTTATCTATCCTTACTGAGTGACAGTTTTCATAGTTGGGAATATTTTGATGATACTTGTTAGGAATGTAGAATAGGTAAAGATGCTGTGTAATGTACACTAATGACAACTCTGCCTTACTGTGTTCCCAGTTACCTCCATTTTTTGACGATTTTAATCTTTGAGACTGATTTGTAATTTGAATATAGATAGTAATTTGTATAAAAATAACAGCTCTGATATTCTTACTATTCCATTTGTCTTTTGTATGGTGAGAATGTATGGAAAAAAAAACACAAAAAAGCTTGGGTTTTGTGGAATTTTCATTTTTCTTGTGGCCATGTGGTTTTCATGTGTCAGAGAAGAAATGTTCATTTTAAGTACATGCTTTTCTGGAACCCTGTGCCCTGTGGTGTTGATGTCACAGTGATGTTTATTTTCTGTTAAATGTATTAAGCTGTCTGTCAGTATTCATACTGTAAGGCACATCAGGGAATAGTCTTCTCCGACCTTTTGTCCATATATTGACAGTGAGAATAAATGTGTTGTTAAACAGTAACTAAATAGAAAATGACAACAAAAAACACACACACAAAAGCTTGTTAAGCCAAATGGTGATATATAATGTATTGGACCTATTCCCAATTGATATACACTGTAGATCCAATATATCGCGGTGCTTGGGGTCCAAGTTCCGCTACCGCGATATATCCGGATCGCGATATATGCTGGGGTGGTAGTTTGCTGAGACGCCGCTAATCAATCAACACCAAACGGCTGTCAGTAAAGCTATCGGCCACATTACATCAGTATAGTAGGTTTAGAATTACTCAATGGCAGTATTTACACTGGGAGATTATGTCTACCAATTAACTTTAATCGAGACTAGCTGATAAACGACGTTTAAAATCATTTGTTCGCGGAAATGTCAAGCGAGGACGCCATTTTGGATGAAGGGGGGCAACTCGCATATCCTAAGGATAGAATAGAATAGAATATCACGGACTTTTGCTGAGGCAATTCGGGTTGCTTCCCTTCGCTTCTTTCGTCTGCTGCGGGCCCAAAAAATATTCTATTTATCTTTTGATCTTTTTAATTCTTTCATACTTTATTTATTTTTATTTGTTAAATTATTACTTGCTGGGAAAGTGTAAAGTGGGAGGGCTACGAACTGGGTGTTTAGGACAGATAGGCAACATCATAAGGCTACTCTTTTCTTATTATTTGTTGGTCCTGAAAAGGACCGTTTTCGTCTGCGGGGGCAGAATTAGGGCCTAATT
This sequence comes from Anodontia alba, assembly GCA_964016985.1. Lineage (NCBI taxonomy): Eukaryota > Metazoa > Mollusca > Bivalvia > Lucinida > Lucinidae > Anodontia > Anodontia alba. Next base: position 36,288,773 of record OZ024821.1, read on the forward strand.
TCTAAAGAAAAAATCTGTCAGCATTGTCTGTCTGCAGGATTCTCGTGCCTCAAACGATTTTTACACTGCTTGAAACCTAAGGTCTTATTGTCGTCTGTTTTCTGGGCTAATGTCTTATCTGGCAACATCTTGAAATATAAACCAGTCTCGTCACAGTTATAGACTTGCTCTGGTAGGAACCCGCCATCTTCTAACATTTTCTTCAACTCCTCCGGATAAGCCTGCGCAGCCTCTTCGTCTGCTGAGCGCTGTTCACCCCGTATGGTGACCTGCTGGATTCCGTGACGAACTTTAAAGTTTCTTAGCCAACCGGCACTGCTCTTGAACGAATCGTCTGTAGGGTGTAGCATGGAGTGATATTTCTGCGCCTGGTGTTGTATGTTGGGACCAGATATTGGAGTCCCTTCTGTCCTGGCTTGTGTGAACCAGGTCATAACGGCCTTGTCTAACTCCTTGTCTTGGGCTCCTCGCAGGCGCTTTCTCTTCTGCTCTGGGTTGTCCATTTCTGATAAAGAGGATCGTAGTCTGTCTTCATCTTTCAACCATCCCCGTAGCGTGGCCTCTGGAACGCTGAATTCTTTGGTCACCGCAGATCTTGATTTTCCATTCTTGACTTGGTCGATGATGTCGATCTTGGCCTTGATGCTGAACTGCTTCCTCTTTCTTGAATTTTCGGGCTTGTTCATAGCTGACATTTTCACTTGAAAGGCGTGATAGATCACAATGAGGATGCTCTGCATGATTGCAAGTTAAATAGACGGCGCGTGGACATCGTTAATTGATTGAGCACTGAGAACATGTACTCAATTATGACACTGATTATGACAAGTGCGGCGATTAATATTAATTGATTGCCAATTATTATCAATCTGTGTACTGATTGACACTAATTGGATTGTTTGGTCATAATGCGTGACGCGATTTCGCGTTTGGATATGCGCGAAAAATCAATACCGCAACGAATTACAGTCATTTTTTTTTTTTTTTTTTTTTTTTTTTCAAATTAAGTAAAAAAAACATTTACTTATTTTTTTTTTTTATGGTCATGGTAAATTTGGGGTCCACGGACGATTCGCGATATACTGGATATCGCGAAATAACGGACCGCGATGTATTGGATCTCCAGTGTACAGTCAACTCTCGTTACCTCGAAGTCCAAGGGACTCTCTGAAATTTCGAGATATTGGAGATATCTGTACCATGACATATCAGATTTGCAGAGTTGAGGAAAAAAGTAAATCGAACAACCACATTTCATAAATGAATATGTAATTTGACACCTGAAGTTACAGATATATTGAAACTATTGTGGAAAAGCAATTTCTCCTCTTTTCCCTAATATTTTGTTACCTGTTGTTAGATTTCCATGTTAAAACAGGCAGAGATTTTCACTTCGAGATAAGCAGTCGAGATAGCGAGAGTCAACTGCAGTTTTGACGAAGTGCTTAATTTTGGATTTCAGCAAGTTTCATCATTGAAGAGGAGTCTGATTGTTACTGTACAGTGAAATTTGTGTTAAGCAACTACCTATGGGAAAGCCAAAAATTGATTGCTTAAGACAGGTACTTGCTTCATATAGGTAACTTAACATTTTTATGGATTTGAAGAGATCAAAATTAACATATATTATGTGATTGCTTAATACAGTGGTCTTATAAACAGGTTTGACTTCAACTGTCAGATGATGTTAAATTGTGTATTTTAATGAAGGTCAGGTAATGCACCAGTGATTTGCAGACCAGGTCCCCATGGGGTCTCAGATAGCAGGGTATAGCTGGAAGTAAGTGCCACGATTTTACTGCAGCTGTGTTCGGGCAGTACTGTGGATCAGCTAGTCTTTTGATTTTCTGCCAAATCAAATGGAATAACAGCAGTGGTTCTTAGTTAAATTGTTTGCATATACACCCTTATGCAGTCTCTGCTTAATTCTACCAACCCTGCAGACAGGTACAAATACTATGCAAACAGGCCTAGATTCTGAGATGGCTCATAATGATTCATCTCATGAGGGCCCAGTTGTCCAAAGCTAACGATGTCGTTAGTTAACGATTCGTTAAAAGTTAGATCAAGTGATATGCGTATATGCTGAAATTTTTTTTGCTGAAAAAATGTGAGTAGCTTTTGCATTGCAAAAGCTACTCGCATTTTTTCAGCAAAAAATATTATAATATTGTATATTGAATCTGCTAAAAAAGTTAACGAAATGACCCTTAAGGAGCTCGTTAAGCTAACGATGCTTTGAACAACTGAGCCCAGATGTACACTTTTTGGCAGTATAGATCTATTAATCATTTTGAGTAAAAAACCCTGTTGACAACAATGGACATGACCAAATACAAAGTTGGAAAAGTCCACTTCAGAAACTCAAGGGTAGGAGGATTAAACATTCTAGAGGCAGAGTTCAGTAACAACAAACTGGAATATAAAATAACTTCCTCAAGTGCTTTTAGTGAAAAAAGACATTAATATCAGTTTATTTATTAAGTCAAATAATTAACTTTCCCCGATAGTGGTGACTTTTATCGTCTGCTGATAACCTTTGCAACCAGTTAGGATCCAGATCATAACTGTTTGACACTCTGATGGTATTCCTACAGGATTTTTTGAAAAAAGTTAATTTAAAGTTAATTTAAAAAAAAAAAAATCATTGATTGATGACAAAAAAGCATGCAAAATTACCCAGCATGCAAAGAGTTAACCATAAATGTACAAATTTTAGAGTGATGAACTAGCACACACATCTGTTTTTAACTTCATCCCAAGCTTTAAATCCCAAAAGTTAAAAATAAAAAAATTGTGCAGAGCCAGTGGTGGCTTGCAGCACACATCACACTCTGAACACACTTCATCTGCCTTGAGCCTTCAACAGAAGCACAGCGGTTACAGCGGTTGCAGATGTCGTCATTTAGAACTGAGTGAGCCATTGCTATCACAGAAAGAATGAAATATGCATGCTGATTTTTTCCAGCTTGTAACCAGACTTCTTAACCCTGATCCTGCTGTTCCCAGATATGCTCTGCCTTTGAAAATAGTGTAGATCCAGATCAGGTGGCTTCTGAAGAAGCCAACTGATCTGGATCTGCACTGTTTGTCAGTCAGTAGGTGAATTTGTATCAACAACTTGGAGCAAGTAATGTGATTGGCTGACAATAAGAAGTGAGTGTGGCATCTTAATTTATTCAGCATGACAGTTTAAAAGCGCAAGATAACATTGTAATATAAGGAGTGAAGTGGGGCTTCAAATTTTGTGAAAGTGGTTATGTCACATACATTGTTTTGGGCTTTGTGGTATATTATTCATTGTTGCCCATCTTTTGTTTTATTGAAAACAGCAACAGAAAAATATCCTAGTGGAGGGATGGTGAAGGTGAAGGTAGCTGGGATTTGACAGATTGCTCTCACAGTGCAGAGCATAATAATATAATTATTCATATATACCAGGGCTTTGCAGACTGAAAAGTCAATGTCCCTGCTATTCCCTTCAGCCCATGAGGGCTGGGATTAGAAATAACGGGGGCATTATACTGAAATTTATTTTGTCCATTGTTTAATAGAAACCAGGTTACCTTTATTCTATTGCAGATAGACATGGATTATTGTTCGAATAGATTTCTTTAGAGAGAAAAAAAAAAAAAAAATTACTTTAAAAATTACAATGACTGTATACACATAATCCTACCAATTTGAAAATAGGTATTTTTGTAGTTTCTGATCAGTCAGCAATGAAGCAGAAACCTTGTGGATTCTGTTCACTCAGTCAAGGGACAGCAGTACTTTCTCTATATAATGATACATTAGATGGTTACTATCAATATGAAATATACCAGAATGAAAGTATATTCATAGCTTCAGGTAAGAAAAGTCTGAAAAGTACTGATATTTTTCGTATTTCTTCATGGAAACATATATTGTGGTACTCATTAGAAGTGCCTGGCTGAGGCACTTCTAATGAGTACCCACAACATATGTTTTCATGGAGAAATAAGAAAAATACTATGTGGAAGCCCCCTCTTATCTGGAGCTATGATATTAATTAATGTTTCACCTGCAATGGAATAAACTGGATCCTTTTCTTACTTAATTAATCTTCTCAGTTTCCTCCAATACTGAAACACATGAACGCTTTATTAACAACATCAGGAGCATTTTTAAATATTCATAATCCACTGTGCGTTTTTGGTGATGAATTAATTATATTTCTATATTCCATGTAATAGTATTGCAACAACACTGTATTTTCACTAACCTTTATCCGGCTGAATTTAAATATCAACAGGCAAAATTTAAAGTTTTTATTTTTATTTATTTTTTTTTTTTTTATTAAACTGGGTTTGACAGTTCATTCAAATTGTGCCTTCTGGACACAAGTGCATGCAATGTCAAGCCCTGTTTTCAAAAAAAAAAAAAAAAAATCAAAACATCACCTACATGTTAGTTGTTGATATTGCCAAAAGCATGTTAAAGGGGAATAAGTTCAAACTTTAGCATGCTGTAGGTGAAATTAACATAACAAATGAGTGGTATTGTGTTTTTCCCCAAACATAAGGCTTGATATTTTCTTAAACCTTCTCCGTTTGGAGAGAATTTAAATGAATCAAGTCCTTTTTTCTGGGAAACATGTTTTGAATGTATTGCATTGATATTTATAAATTCAGTAGATTTAACCGTTACCACACTCTGGGCTTATTCAGCAGATGACAAAGTGGTGATATTTTTCTTACTTTTCCCAGAAAACAGGATTTGACATTTCATGCATGAAATGTCAAATCATGTTTTCTGGGAAAAATAAGAAAAATATTTCAAAATGTCATCAGATGAAAATTTTACCCAGAGACTGCCAAGTGATAAGGTTAAAGTAACAAGCACCAACAGGAGCTAGAATCACAAAAAACATCATTGACTGACACATTCAGCTGTTGCCTCACTAGTAGTGCTGAAATGTACAAATTTGGAAAATCAATTTTTAGTTCTTTTCTTTACAGCATGAGTTCGCCATTGATTTCGGATACTTAACCATGTTATGGTTGTGTCCTACAGACAAGTATTGCGTTTGATGGTTACTAGTTATAATTTATTGTCTTAAATCATGAAAGGGTGTTGAACCTTGTTATATTTTTTTAAGTGCAATTTTACATTATGTTAGCATATAGCATACTGTTTTTACCCTAAGTACATGTATTCAGACAGCAGGCCTGAGCTGAAAGTGAAGACCCAGATCAAATGCCAGGGCATCTGATCAGAGTCTACACTGTTTACCACTAATCCAGAAGTATTTTAGATACACCAGAGATGGTAAAATAGAGTTCTTTGAATTTTAGGATAAATACTGAAAGAAGTTAAAGTGTCTGAATATCGTTGATTAAATGATTATTGTGGTAAATGTCTTAAAATTTTGTACACCAAAGTGTCTGACAAAATGGCATATGCAAACAGTGCAGACCCAGATCAGACTGCTCCTGAAGGAGCAGTCTGATCAGGGTCTACACTGTTTGCCTTTCCACTAAGTATTTTAAGCAGGAACTGCATAAAAAGCAAAGTTTAGGCCAAAATAGTATGAAATAAAGTGTTGAAAATTTTAGAACATTTACTGTATTGCTATTTTGCAAAGTTTTAGATAAGAGGGGTACACAGATAAATGTTTTTTTTCTGATTTCTCCATGAAAAAATGCCAGTAGTTGGTAGAATTACGGTAAGTCCCTGGCCCTGAGTTAGCCCCTGATCCATTAAAGGGTTTTCAAACTTATTATATCATTTTATGTGCAATATTACATATAAAAATACTATTCTCGGAGGATAAGTTGACAGTGATGTCACTGATTGTGTATAATGTTAGTTCAAGTCCATTTTAATAAATAGGTAAATGCCACCCAAATATATCTACCTTCAATAAATATTGTAAGCAACAATAACTATAAATCCGCAATTGTTCAGTAGCAGTTTTCCTTAACTACAAATCTAGATACATGTACAAATTATGGGTTCAAATCCTAGTGTTTTATTTTTTTTATTTTATTTCATACCTTTTTAAAAATTAAATATAAAAGAAAAAATATGTTAAGAAAGAAAATGTATTTTGCAATTATCAGTTATGGAACAGATTTAAAATATTTAAAAAAAAAGACAAGAAATAAATCAGTAAGCCGAGTTAAATTTCCATGTGCTGACAGTCCGTTCATATATATACATGTATATGGAGACAAGAATGCTGGAAGCATTTCCTTTGTGTAAAAATGTCAACAATGCCACAATAATATCCAATAATATATATTTAAAACAATATATATAGCATACAAGGACCTTAAGCGAAGTAAAAGTAATTAACCCATTGTAGTCGGGAGACCCCTAAAAGGGTACTTGGCAAACAGTGCAGACCCAGATCAGACGCTGCAGAACATGGCGTCTGATCAGGGTCTCCACTGTTTGCAAATAGTTTAGCTATTTTTCTCTAAGAATATGTAAATCTCACAGCCGGGTGTACCTAAAATTGAAATTGAACTCTTCCAGTATATAGTGTGGGAGAGTCTATTCAGTATACAATGGGTTAAAAAAAAAAAAGAAAAGAAAAAAGAAAGCTGAGGGCCTGCTAGGACTTGTGCACTAAATAATCATCTAATTGTTCGTCCAGAGCGCTCAGCTCAACCAAATGCCCTATTGCAACATACTAAACAACTAAAACATACTTGTATACAACATAAAGTTATTTTTAATGTTTTCTTGATAATTCATGCAAAACCTGCTTTATTCACAACATAACAATCCAATGCAGCTGACAAACCTGTTTAACCATTAAAGCGCCAATATCAACTGCAGCAGATGACATTTTTTTTTTTTTTTTTTACTTTTCAGAGAAAACAAGTCTTGACATTTCATGTGAATTGTCTGCTTAGCAGAAGATTCACATGAAATGTCAAGACTTGTTTTCTCTGAAAAATAATAAAAAAAAAAATTTGAATGTTGTCTGCTACAAATTTTGCTTGGCTCTTTAAGGGTTAAATCTCAGTATGCTGGGTAGAAAACCTGTTTAACACTTACCAGTAGCATGCTGGGTAAAAAAAATCAGCAGATGACATTTTCAAACACTTTTCTTATTTTTCTCAGAAAGTAGGTTTTGATATTTCATGCAAATTGTCTCCACTGTAGATGAATTATCGAAGTCTGTTTTCTGGGAAAATAAGAAAATATCAATTATTTTGTCATCTGCTGAATTTGCTTTGAGAGTGTTAAAAGTTTTAAAAAGAAATTGATAATTTTCCAATAATTGGCTGTGCAATGTTTTTGGCATGCTTTTAGTGCTAATTTGTGCCATAATTATCAAAACGAAAATATTCCCGTTATATTATTTTAAAATGATTTCAGTGTCCAAAAGGAGTCGTTATGCTGTATAGTTGCTGTACCTACTGTCTTTTCAACATCACTCGAAAAGACGTTCTTTGCTTGGTGTTTTATTTTAAATGAAAAGATTTTATTCTGATTGACCATATCTTATCAGAAACCACTTTTCTTTTCTGTTTCTGTGTTTTGTTCTCAAATATTTGGCCTAAAATTAAATTTATGGCCAAAATTGGTCTGACCTATGCAATTTCTATAGTGAAGTGATTTTTTGGAATTTTTGTCTAAGAAAATATTTTTTACTTTTCTTTGCTGCATTTAAATTATTAATGTTTCACAACAAAGTTGTGAAAATTTCAGAAAAAATGAACAAGCAGACCTTGTTGGAAATCTGCCTCCAAGTTACATACTCTACAGATTTCTGCATTATTTGCATTCATTTTTACCATGGGGAAAAAGTGAAAATATTTGATTTTTTTAAAACTCAGTGACTAGAATAAAACATTTTATGCATGGGTAGTTACGACAAATGGTTTTGCATTAAATCATAACAGAAGTTTGCGCCAAGCAAAAATGACTTTCTGAAAGATGTCGAAAGCACAGTGTAGATATATTTTCTATGTTGAAAATACCTCTTTAGTTAAAGTTAGACCGTATTTACCCTAAGTATTTGAACACTTTATTTCCTTACGATATGGGCCCTAAAATTTGTACTGTACACTTCTCAGATTTGGTGGAATTCAAAAGTTTCCATATGACTTATAATAGGAATGGTCCTTTGGTGACTCACTACCAGAGATATGTTTTTCAGGGGCATCCACTCAAGTGGTTTAGTTACCAAGGCAAAGAAAATGTTGAAACTAAAAGTATTTAAGAAGTATCTCCTGAAACAGAAGAATAGATTTGGATGAAAATTACCGTATTTGACCTAAATACCGCACATACTCCTATAAGCGCACACTCAAGCAATTCCGTAGTCATCAGATTGCAGCCAGTGTAGTTTTTGTCTACTTCTTTATAAAGGCATATGTTTTGGATACCCATTTGAATTGCATCGACTTGTTGATGCAATTCAAATGAGTACCCGCATATGCTTTACAAAGAAAATCAGAAAAAAGAAAACACAATAACATCGCATAAGTATCATTTGATAAGTCCTTCACTGATCTTTTTAGCTCACCTGAGCTCTGCTCAGGATGAGCTATTGTGATCACTTTTCGTCCATCGTCCATCCGTCCGTCCGTGTGTCCGTCCGTTAACATTTTCAAACGACTTCTCCTCTGAAGCCTCTGAGCCAATTTTGCTCAAATTTCATATGGAGCCTCCTTAGTGTGGGGGAACGAAAAATTGCTAAAATGGTCGCGGTCCGTTGACCAAGATGGCCGCCACGCCCATATAAGGTAAAAACCTTTAAAAATCTTCTCCTCCAGAACCGAGAATGCCTTGGGGCTGAACCTTTGCAGGAATCATCGGGGACGGGAGGTCTACCAAAATTGCTAAAAGAATTGTTGTACGTTGAAGTTTGACCTTTTTACGGCAAGGTCAAGTTTGCTTCCCTATGCATTTGTATGGGAAAAACCTTTAAAATCTTCTTCTCCAAAACCGAGCATGCCTTATGGCTGAATCTTTGCATATATCTTCGGGAACAGGAGAGCTACCAAAATTGCTAAAATAATGGTGGTACATTGACAGTTGACCTTTTTACGGTAAGGTCAATTTTGCTTCTAATGCATTTGTATGGGAAAAATGTTCTGAATTTCAAACAACTTCTCCTCTGGAGCCTCTGGGCCAATTTTGCTCAAATTTCATATGGAGCCTTCTTAGGGTGGGGGAACAAAAAATTGCTAAAATGGTCGCGGTCCGTTGACCAAGATGGCCGCCACGCCCATATATGGTAAAAACCTTTATAAAATCTTCTCCTCTAGAACCAAGAATGCCTTGGGGCTGAACCTTTGCAGGAATCATCGGGGACGGGAGGTCTACCAACATTGCTAAAAGAATTGTCGTACATTGACGTTTGACGTTTTTACTGCTAGGTCAAGTTTGCTTCCCTATGCATTTGTTTGGGAAAAACCTTCAAAAATCTTCTTCTCCAAAACCGAGCATGCCTTTTGGCTGAATCTTTGCATGTATCTTTGGGAACAGGAGGGCTACCGAAATTGCTAAAATAATGGTCGTACATTGACATTTGACCTTTTTACGTTAAGGTCAATTTTGCTTCCTTATGCATTTGTATGGGAAAAATGTTCAGAATTTCAAACAACTTCTCCTCTGGAGCCTCTGGGCCAATTTTGCTCAAATTTCATATGGAGCCTCCTTAGATAGGGGGAACAAAAGATTGCTAAAATGGTCACGGTTCGTTGACCAAGATGGGCGCCATGCCCATATATGGTAAAAACCTTTATAAATCTTCTTCTCTAGAACCGAGGATGCTTTGGGGCTGAATGTTTGCATAAATCATCGGGGACAGGGGGTCTACCAAAGTTGCTAAAATAATGGTCATACATTGACATTTGATCTATTTACGGCAAGGTAAGGTTTGCTTCCTTATGCATTTGCATGGGAAAAAACATTTAAAAATCTTATTCTCCAAAACCGAGGATGGCTTGTGGCTGAATCTTTGCATATATCATCTGGAACGGGCGGTCTACCAAAGTTGCTAAAATAATTGTCATACATTGACATTTAACCTTTTTACGGCGAGGTCAAGTTTGCTTCTGTATGCATTTGTGTGGGCCCCATACATTTGTATGGAAAAAATGTTAATAATTTCAAATGGCTTTTCCTCTAAAGCCTCCGGGCCAGTGTTGCTCAAATTTCATGCGGAGCCTCCATGGGCAGGAGAATGAAATATGCTAAAATGGGTATAGTCCATTGATTAAAATGGCTGCCATGCCCATATACGGTAAAAACCTTTAAAAATCTTCTTCTCCATAACCAAATAAGCCCTGGGTCCTAATCTTTACACAAATTACGGGGGACAGGAGATCTACCAAAATTGCTCAAATGATGGTTCTATGTTGACATTTGATCTTTTAGCCTCCAAGGTCAAATTTACTTCCCTATTTGTGTGGGCCATATACATTTATATTGAAAGTATCGAAGTGACTTGTAGATCAACAGTAGTTAAAATTGTTCTGATTGGAAATCTAAGATGGCCGTCATCTGGTTTATATTTATAATATTTCCCTGCCACTGTGCTGTTTACATGTATAAAATCATGATTCTTCAGAAACCACTTAGCCAATTTCCACCAAATTTCACATTGATCCTTCTGTTGAAATGTGATTGATAGTTTATTCAAATGATCATGCTCCATTGACTGTCAGGCCCATATATTCTTCTTCAAAACTAAGAACTGCTCAAATGATGATATTTTCATTAGTTGCGATGATAGGATTGGAAAAATGTTGCATAACATCTGCATGTCTGCAGTGGCTATGTCACTCAGGTGAGCGAACTGTGGCCCGTGGGCCTCTTGTTTTAAGTGTACCTTTAGTATAGGTGGATACATATTTTACCACAAGTTTCCCAGTAATTTTGAACAACCTAAGCGCACGGTGTGATAATTAGGTTGATTACGGTAATAGAAGAGTTCCTTGGGTGGCTCTCTGCAAAAATTATATGGATTTTTTTCAGTTGCTATAACAGCTTGGTTACCATGGCAACCAGTAGTTGCTATAAACTTGCAAAAGGAAAATCTTCTTTGTTATTTGGTTTTGATTAGCCCTTGTCCTGCTGAACCCGGATATACCCTGCTTTTGCAAACACTGTAGATCCAGATCAGTTGGCTTCTGAAAAAGCCAACTGATCTGGATCTGCACTGTTTGCTATCAACTATTTGAATTTATAGCAACAATCTGGATCAAGTAATTTGATTGGCTGAAAATTAGAAGTGGGCGTGTTATCTTAATTTATTCAGCAGGACAAGGGTTAGTGCATTAGCCCTCTTCTCATTCCGGATTTGTCCATTTAATTGTACATATATTTACTTTATTTCAGGAGCTGTTTTACGATCTATGGCTAAAAGAAAGATCATCTCTGCTGATGTAGGATACAAAGGGACACAACTCAAAATGTCTATCATTCTGGAAGGGGGACAGAAAGCTGTTTTTAAACCCAAATGGTGAGAAGATATATTTTTTTAGTTTGATGCTACTTTATGGGTGCATTGAGCCACAGTATGAGAAAAGAGCCCTTATACAGGTTACCTAGATTAGCTCGCACATTCAAGCAGTCTGATCAAGGCCTTTGTTGTTTACTTACAGCTTTTCAGGGTACTATAGAGAATGTTCTATTTACCCACAGTATTTGAACGGACACACAATGTGTGTCTGTTCAAATACTGTGGGTTAAAAAAAAACTGAGTCATAAACAGCTAGTATAAATCTAGATCAGAAACCACTGTATACAGCCTCTGATCATGGTGTCCACACGGTTTGCCATTCATGTAGCTGTTTTTAAACACATAAACGGGTCATGAAATGGATATAATGCTAAAATCATAAATGCTCATTTGTCATCACTTGAATAGCAAATTCTTTCCTGTTAGAGTCGACCCCTTTTCTGAAGGACTTTAACCCTTGTCATGCTGAATAAATTAAGATGCCATGCCCACTTCTAATTTCCAGCCAATCAGATTACTTGATCTGGGTTTTTGATAGAAATTCACATATTTAATGACAAACAGTGCAGATCCAGATCAGTTGGCTTCTTCAGAAGCCAGCTGATCTGGATCTACACTGTTTGCTAAGATAGGGCATGATGTGTTTAGCAAGAGAAGGGTTAACTGTTCTTTTCATGAAAGCAGTCAGGAAGTCACTAAAGTTGTCTCCCTTGCAGAAAATGGCAAAAATTAACCATGTGTATCCAGTCCTCTTAAAGTATCTGAATACTTAGAGTAAATATTGTAAAAGAAACTTTAACCCATTTATGCTAAGTGGACTCTTCTACCTTAACTCTTTGGACCGGTCCATTTCCTATGTAAAGGGTACATGTACTGTATCTAGTTAGTTTTTTTTATGCTCAGTAGAAATTCTTGTATTTAATGCAAACTGTGTAGACCCTGATCAGACGCCGCATTCTGGGGCTTCTGATCTGGGTCAACACTGCCAGTGTCCCTTTGATGGGACTCCAGGCATAAATGGGTTAATGAAACTGCATGGAATATGCAGATTTATTTGAGTCTTTTGTCTTCATCATTGACCTTCAGGTCAAGGTCATCAAGTCCGAAATTTTATATTGAAGATCCTTAAAGCTCCAGTCATCTGCAGCAGACAGCATTTTTAAATACAGTCACTCCTGTGTGAAGCAAGCACCTAAGGCCAGAAAGTGGTTGGTTTGGACAGGTGCTAGCTTAATACAGGTAAATTTTGCTTATTTTCCTTTATTAGACCTGAAAAACTAATTAAAGGTGGCTTTTAAGCCAGGTTTGACTCTATTTTTAGCTCACCTGAGCATGATGTGCTCAAGGTAAGCTATTGTGATCACCCTCTGTCAGTTGTATGTGTGTCGTACGTCGTAAACATTTATGTTGTAGAAGCTACAGTTTTGCTTCAATCTTATGAAACTTTACCAGAATGTTTGAAATGATGATATCTTGGTCAAGTTCCAATATGGGTCATGTCTGGTCAAAAACTAAGTCACTAGGTCAGATTTCTTTGAAACCTTGTTCACCCTCTAGTGGCCACAGTCTTGCTTCAATCTTCATGAAACTTTGCGAGAATGTTTGTCTGTATAATATCTTGGTCAAGTTAGAATATGGGTCATGTCGGGTAAAAAACTAGGTCACTAGGTCAAATTTCTTTAAAACCTTGTTCACTCTCTAGAGGCCGCAGTTTTGCTTCAATCTTCATGAAACTTTACCAGAATGTTTGAAATAATGGTATCTCAGTCAGGTTCGAATAAGGGTGATGTTGGGTCAAAAACTAGGTCACAATTTCTTTGAAATCTTGTTCAACCTCTAGAGGCCAGTTTTGCCTCAATCTTCATGAAACTTTACCAGAATGTTTGTCTGGATGATCAAGTTTGAATGTGGGTCATGTTGGGTGAAAAACTAGGTCACTGTCAAATTTCTTTAAAACCTTGTTCACCCACTAGAGGCCACAGTTTTGCTTCAATCTTCAATAAAGTACACCAGAATATTTGTCTTGATGATGTCTTAGTCAAGTTCCAAAATGGGTCATGCCAGATCAAAATTTAGGTCACTAGGTCAGATTTGTTCAAACCTTGTTCACCTCTAGAGGCCACAGTTTTGCTTCAATCTTTATAAATTTTTACCAGAATATTTCTCTTGGTGATATCTCAGTCAAGTTCGAACATGGGTCATGTTAGGTCAAATGTCTTTAAAAACCTTGTTCACCCTCTAGAGGCCACAGTTTGTTTTAATCTTCATGGAACTTTACCAGAAAATTTGTTTTGATGATATCTCAGTCAAGTTCAAATATGGGGTCGTATTAGGTTAAAAGTAAGTCACTAAATCAGATTTGTTTGAAACCTTGTTCACCCTCTAGAGGCCTAAGTTTTGCTTCAATCTTGATAATTTTTAAGCATTCTGTTTGTCTTGATGATATCTTGGTCAGGTTTGAATTTGGGTCATGTTGGGTAAAAAACTAGGTCACTAGGTCAAATTTATTTAAAACTTTGTTCACCTTCTCGAAGCCACAGTTTTCTTCAATCTACATGGAACTGTACCAGAATGTTTGACTTTATGATATCTCGATCAAGTTTGAATATGGGTCATCTTGGATCAAAAAACTAGGTCACTGTGTCAGATTTCTTTAAAACTGTATTCACCCTCTAAAGGCCACAGTTTTGCTTTAATCTTCAAAGAACTTTACCAAAATGTTTGTCATGACAATATCTTGATGATTTCTAGGTTAAGTTTGAAAGTGGTTCACCTGGGGTCAAAAGCTAGGTCACTGGGCCAAATCAAAAGAAAACCTTGTTAACGCTCTAGAGGTCACATTTTTGGAGTGCTCATCATGAATCTTGCTCAAAATTTGTCTTGATGATTTTTAGGTCAAGTTCTAAACTTGGTCACTTGGGGTCAAAAACTAGGTCACCAGGCAATATTAAAGGAAAACCTTGTTAATACCAGAGTTCACATTTTTGAAGTGATTATCATGAATCTTGCTCAAAATGTATGTCATGATGACTTCTTGGTCAGGTTTGGAACTGGGTCACTTATGACCTATATTTTATGTCCAGCAACTTACTTAAGTTTTTCTGTTTAAGTCAGTTTCTCAGTAACTATTGGTCCTACAGCTGTGATACTTGGCACTTGCATACATTTTAGCATGGCCTCTTGAATGCGGTCATCCATATTTGACCTTGACCTATATTTCACTGTCCACTGACTTTATTAAGTTTTTGCGTTTAAGTCAGTTTCTCAGTAACTATATACTGGTCCAACAGCCAGTGATTCTTAGCACATACATCTTAGCATGGCCTCTTGAGTGCTTTCATTCATATTTGACCTTGACCTATATTTCATAGTCCATTAGGCATGTTACATTGTCTTACTTGATTATATAATCATCATGAATCTTGGTCAGAATGTTTCCTTTGATCAATTCTATGTCTGGTACTGTAAGTGCTATGATATTCAGGTAAGCGATACAGGTCCATCATGGCCCTCTTGTTTTCATAGAAAATAAGTCTTGACATTTCATGTGAAGCAGATGATTCACAGGAAATGTCAAGACTTACTTTTTGTGCAAACACAAAAACTAGAATATCATCTGCTACAAATATTGCTTGGCAATTTTATAATAACCCTTGTCCTTCTGAAACCCGGATATGCACTGCCTTTGCAAACAGTGTAGATTCAGATCAGTTGGCTTCTGAAGAAGCCAACTGATCTGGATCTGCACTGTTTGCCCTTAAGTATGTGAATTTATAGCAACAATCCAGATCAAGTAATCTGATTGGCTGAAAATTAGAAGTGGACATGGCATCTTAATTTATTCAGCAGGACAAGGGTTAAGAGTTACAGTTTTCTAAAGACCTCCCTGAATGTATTGAGATTTGGACTGCTGTTAGATACTGGTCCAAGGCTTTATCAAGTACAGCCTGACCCCATTGAGGGACTTCTGAGGTCAAGGTTCTGGTTAAAGTTTTCTAAAGATATATTTCCATAATGTGTTGATGTATTAAATTGATATCTGGACTTATGTTTAGATACTTGTTTAACTGCCCACTCCTTACCCCAGTCCCTGGCTGGTGTCAAGCTTTTATAAGTGAGCTATACTGTCATGCAACAACCCTTGTTCTGTGTTCAGTTTATTTCTATGCTTCCAGTTTGCTGAAACAAAAGTGCACAAAAGTTATCTTTCTGGCAGTGCATTTGACATACATATCACTGTCTCTAAATTAAATTATCAGTTATATGTCATTGCCAATAGTCTGTATTCCTACTTGGATAGTTAATAATTTTATAATTACATGAGTGTATGTCAGTATGACTCTCTGTTAGCGCATTATGCCTCTCCTAGGGTCTATTCCAGCAACATACATTTTGTACTTTCAAAACTAGAAAAAAGTCCTTGTCATTTCTTGTGAAAGATTGATTTTGTTCTTCATCAAGCTGAATTTATATATTGGCTGTCAACATTTTAAAATATTTTTCTGATTGATTTTCTGGGAAAGATTGATTTACCATTTCTTAATTTCCTGGAAAGATTGGCCTGCCATTCCATGATAATATTGTCTGCCATTGAAGATGATTAGAATGGACTGTCAGTCCTGGCTTTCTACAAGGCAAAGCACAGACAGCACTGGTGGGATGATTGTCTCTGAGTGTAGGCTGGGAAAATGGTCCTGACTGTTTATCTAATCCTTAACTTCCTGTAATTTAAGCAAATAGTGAAGACCCTGATCAGGAACTGCATTCTGTGGCGTTTGATCTGGGTCTGCACTGTTTTCCAGTCCCAACCAAGGTTTTACAGATAACCCTCTTTACACTGCACCTTGGCTTCACAGCACGGCTATAAATAACCATTACCTGGGCCCAGTTGTTCAAAGCATTGTTAGCTTAACAAGCTCGTTAAGGGTCATTTTGTTAGCTGTTTAAGGGATTCAATATACAATATTCTGATATTTTTTGCTGAAAAAATGTAAAATGTCAGCATATTTGCGTATCACTCGATGTAAATTTTAACGAATCGTTAACTAACCACATTGTTAGCTTTGAACAACTGGGCCCTGGATATTATGTAATGCACGGTTTGATTACATTGGTCAATGATAATCACGTGGACAACTACGTTAAGGAAATTTTGGCATTTGTATACTCTGGCTTGATCGACTCAAAAATAAGAAAAAAATATTGTCATTAAATTTTATAGTCTGCTGTTTTCACCTGAATGGTTTTAAATGCCTAGTTTGTAGTATTAAGATTTAACGGTTTTATGTTAACGCCCAGCACTCTTGATAAAATTTGCAGCAGACAAATTTTGAAATATTTTTCTTATTTTTCCCAATTACAATATGCATGAAATGTTAAATCTTGTTTTCTGAGAAAAATAAAAAAAAAACATCACCAATTTGTCATCTGCTGAATTAACCAAGAGATCGGTAAAGGTTAAATAAGCAGGTTATAAATGGCTATCTTGTTTACCTTTATTATTCAGACAAAATGTAAGCAAGCAATGTAGACACAGGTCAGATGCAGGAAAACATGATGTCTGCACTGTTTGCCACATATTCAGCAGTTCTTTCACTGCCACAGGCGATAAGAATAGGCTTTTGCAAACACCATAGATCCAAATGAGATGGCTTATATGAGCCGGCTCATCTGGATCTACGCTGTTTGACATTCAGTCTTTCAACTTTTTGTAACTTTCTTTTCCAGCCATAGATTGTTAAAAAAGAAAAGCAGACGACAAATGTTTTCTGAAATTTGACACCAAAAGAGCTAAACACATTATCAGGTAGTAAAATGAACTTGCTAAAAGTTAAGGACAAGTATGGTAAGGAGTTGAAGTGTCTGAATACTTAGGGTAAATACAGTAATTTTTTTTTACCTATTTTCTCAGAAAATAGTGTGTAATGTATTTCACTCAGATAAGGTAAATGTCCTAAAATTTCAAACACTTTAATTCTTTAATTCCATTCTTTTCTTGGCTTAAATTTTACTTTTTATGCAGGTATTTCTTAAAATACTTAGTGAAATACATGTAGCAAATAGTGTAGACTCTGATCAGACTGCTCCTGATCGGAGTCTGCACTGTTTGCATATGTCATTTTGTCAGGAATTTTGGCGTACAAATTTTTAGGACATTTACCAATCATCCACATATAAATTGTGTGGTAAATGTATTCAGGCATTCAGTGCATTTGTAATGCAGCAGTCATTGTTCATGAATTATTCTTTTTAGAACATGTCTTTAATAATATTTCCTGTTTTATCATGCAGCATACAATGTTCATTCAATGGTATCTCCAGACAGTAGCAAAATGTTACCATTAACAGTTTAAAACTGTCTTGTTATGCTTTGCAAAATTTAAAATACATCACAACCCATATATCATACTGTTGAAATACAAAGCAAAAGCCATGTTAGCTAAACAGCCGTTTTGTATCCAAACAAAAATGTATTGATTATTAGTTCACCTGAGCAACGCTCAGGGTGAGCTATTGTGATCACCCTTTGTACGTCATCAGTTGTCTGTTGTCAACAGTTAGTTTGTTAACCCTTGTCCTGCTGAGCCCGGATATATCTTACCTTTGGAAACTGTGTAGATCCAGATCAGTTGGCTTCTGAAGAAGACAACTGATCTTGATCTGCACTGTTTGCCATCAAGTATGTGAATTTATAGCAAAAATTCAGATCAAGCAATATGATTGGCTGAAAATTAGAAGTGGGTGTGGCATCTTAATTTATTCAGCAGGACAAGGGTTAACACTCTAGAGGTCACAGTTTTGATCCAGTCTTGATGAAACTTGCTCAGAATGTTTACTTTTATGAAATCTAGGTCAAGTTCGAAACTGGATTACTTGGGATAAAAAAACTAAGTCACCAGGTCAGATCAAAGAGGTAACATTTTTGAAGTAATCATCATGAATATTGTTCAACATGTTTGTCTTGATTTCTAGGTCATTTGAAACTGGGCCATTTTTGGTCAAAACCTAGGTCACCGGGCCAAATCAAAGGAAAACGTTGTTAACACTCTAGCGGTCACATTTTTGAAGCAATCATCATTACTATTGCTCAGAATGTTTGTGTTGATGATTTCTAGGTCATTCAAAACTGGGGTACTTGGGGTAAAAAACTAGGTCACCGGGCCAAATCAAAGGAAACCTTGTTTACAATCCATAGGGCACATTTTTGAAGTACGATAATCATCATGAATGTTGCTCAAAATGTTGCTTGATGATTTCTAGGTCAAGTTCAAAACTGGGTCACATGGAGTCAAAAACTAGGTCACTAGGCCAAATCAAAGGAAAACCATGTTAACACTCTAAAGGTCACATTTATGAGCTGACCATCATGTACTTGCTCAAAATGTTTGTCTTGATGTCTAGGGGAAGTTTGGAACTTAGTCTCTTATGACCTATATTTCACAGTCTAGTGATTTTCTTTAGTTTTACGTTTAGGTCAGTTTTCAGTAACCATTGGTCCTACAGCAGTGATACATGTACTTGGCACTTGCATACATCTTAGCATGGCCTCTTGAATGCAGTTGTCCATATTTGACTTCGACCACTATTTCATGGTCCACTTCCTTTGTTAAGTGTTTGTGTTTAGATCAGTTTCTCAGTAACTATTGCTCCTACAGCCAGTAATACTTAGTACATGCATACATCTCAGCATGACCTCATGAGTGCAGTCATTCATATTTGACCTTGATCTATATTTCGCAGTCCGTTAGATATGTTACATTGTCTAACTTATTAATATAATCATCATGAATTTTGGTAAGAATGTTTGCCTTGATAATTTCTAGGTCAGGTTCTCTAAGTGCTATGATACTCAGGTGAGTGTTACAGGGTCATCATGGCCCTCTTGTATAGAAAAAATACCATGGATAATCATTCTGCTGTATAATCTGTACATTTTCTTGAAAACATCAGTTTTGTGTCCATCTTAGAAACATGTTAGATCCAAACTAAACAATAGATAAACATTTTACAGTAAGAGTTTCGAACTCTTTCTTCCATACTTTTTGGTCTGCTTTTTATCTGTTTCTTACAACTTACTGTCCTTTCAACATCTTTCGGAAAGTCGTTTTTTTTTGTGTGGCGCTTTACACAGAAGATGTAAATTTGCAAACTTTTGTTATAATTTAATATAAAACCATTTGTCATAACTATGTAAAAAAAATAAAAAGAAGTAATGGAGAAGAAAGGACTGAGAGTAAATGCAGGAAAGACAAAGAGTTCAGGCGAGTTTCCATGCGCTGTCTGTCGCACTGGAGTGGGCAGCAACAGCATCTTCTGCAATGGCTGCAAGCACTGGGTGCACAAGAAATGCAGTGGGCTCAAGCGTTTGGAAAAGGACCCTGACTATAGATGTACATGGTGCCAGAGAACTGCACGCCCCTTGGATGGCAGACCACAGAAGGAAGTCCGGGTCGGACCTGACAAGCTTGAGGTGGTAGCTTCCTTTTGCTACCTAGGAGACTTGCTCTCAGCAGCAGGTGGCTGTGAACTTTCAACCACAACATGTGTGAAAACCGCCTGGAAGAAGTTCAAGGATCTGCTACCAGTCCTCTCTTCACGCCACCTCTCTTTCAAAACACATGGCCATGTGTACAGCTCTTGTGTGCGGAGTGCAATGCTCCATGCCAGCGAGACTTGGCCATTGACAAAGCCGTACCTCCAGCGTCTGCAGCGAAATGACGGGGCAATGATCAGACAGATCTGCAATGTCAGGCCGCAAGACATTGTCACCACCAGGTCCAATGAGCTACTTGTGCGGCTTGGCATTGAGGATCTGGACCTCATTCTGAAGGAGAGAAGACTTCGATGGTATGGACATGTGGAACGCTCCAGTGGTGCAATCAAGACAGCCTTTGACATACAGGTTGATGGAAAGCGTGGGCCTGGGAGGCCCAAAATGACATGGAAGCAGCTGACAGAGAGGGACTGCAGAGAGTGGAAGCTCTCGGCTATCAACCCTCATGATAGACGTACCTGGAGATTTGTTGTGAGATCTGCCATGCATGCAGCAAGCCAGCTATCTGGAAGTCGGCCCACTGATGTGGATGTTGCCCCTGTACCTGTACGTTAATCAAAAATCTGATTATGATATGATGATATGTATACACAAAAAGTTTGATTCTATCCACAGGTTTTAAAAACATCAAATATTTGCATTTTTTTCCCATAGTGAAAATGGCTGAAAAATATGAAGAAATTGGTAGGGTAGGTAGGCATGAGGAAGGCTTTCAACAAGTTCCCCTTGTATAAAATTTCTAACATTTTCACAATATTGATTTGGAACAACAATAATTTAAAATCCATAAATAAAAGCAAAAAATGTTTTCTAATAAAAAAATTCCAAAAATCCACTTTACTAAAGAAATTGCTTGATTCAGACCCATTTTTGGCCATGAAATTAATTTTATTGCAAATATTTGAAAACAAAGCAGAGAAACAGTAAAGATAAATGGTTCCTGATCAGATATTGTCAATCAGAAATCAATAATTCCATTTAAAATAAAACGCAAGCGAAAAACGTCTTTCCGAGAGATGTCAAAAGCACTGTAGTCAAGTGGCAAACAGTGTAGACCCTGATCAGACTGCAGTCTAATCTGGGTCTGCACTATTTGCATATGCCATTTTGTCAGAAACTCTGGTGTTTGAAATTTTAGAACAATTACCATATAAAGAGATTTCTGTGTATTTGTTTTTCAGGTTTTCCGGTCACAAAAAAATTCCCATATAGAGATTTCTGTGTATTTGTTTTTCAGGTTTTCCCGGTCACATGTTATTGAAGGCTTGTATGCTGGAGGTGACAGACATAATGGTGAAATTGCAGCCTATCATCTTGGAAGGTAATATTCTTGTGAAACTACTATATTTTCCTAGACATGCTGGAGCAAACACTGTAGACCCAGGTCAAACTCCTGAAGGAGTAGTTAAATGAGTCATCTCATGACAAAACCTACAAGACTTGTGCGATCCACAAAGACTCAGATCAGCCTGATCAGAGTCTATGCTGATCCCATGTGCCTTCTACAGCCCCCAATATCCAAAGAGGGATAAAAAGAACCCTTGCCTTACTGGGTGGATGTACATGTTGACCTGATTCTTTGCTGGTCACATAGGACTTATTGTAGGTTTTGACTTGTGCTGGCTCATATGTTAACCCTTGTCCTGCTGAACCTGGATATGCCCTGCCTTTGTTAAATGTGTAGATCCAATTAGTTGGCTTCTGAAGAAGCCAAATGATCTGGATCTGCACTGTTTGCCATTCAGTATTTGAATTTGTATCAACAACCTGGATTTAGTAAACTGATTGGCTGAAAATTAGAAGTGGGTGTGACATCTTAATTTATTTAGCATGACAAGGGTTAACCCATTCCTAAAAGGGTAATTGGCAAACAGTGCAGACCCAGATCAGATGCTGCAGAATGCGGCGTCTGATCAGGATCTTCACTGTTTGCAAATAGTTCAACCATTTTTCTCTAGGAGTATCTACATTTGTAAATCTCATAGCCTGACCTACCTAAAGTTGAAATTGGACTCTTCCAATATATAGTGTGGGTGAATTCATTCAGTCTACAATGGATTAACACATCAGCAGATAGTAAAATGGACTTGTTCAGATTGTAGAAGTTTGGTAAAGAATTAAAGTGTCCCAGTATTTAAAAGTTTAGGGAAAATACGGTATTTTCCATTAATTCAAAAGATGAGACTATAAAACTCTCCCATTGCAATTGGGATTCCTTTGTAACAGAGGTCTTTGTTTGTGCTTTTAGCTTTATGAAAAAAAACATTGCTTATAAAGTGAAGACATTGTATAAAGATTTGTTTTTCCATCACAGTTACTGTATTATTGAATTATTTGTCTTCCAGGGCCCAGTTGTTCAAAGCTAATGACGTAGTTAACGATTATTTAAAATTTACATCGAGTGATACGCAAGTATGCTGAAATTGTTTGCTGAAAAAATGTGAGTAGCTTTTGCAGTGCAAAAGCTACTCACATTTTTTCAGCAAAAAATATCAGAATAGTGTATATTGAATCCGCTAAAACAGTTAATGAAATGACCCTTAACGAGCTCGTTAAGCTAACGACGCTTTGAACAACTGGGCCCAGTTCTCTTTATTGGCTGTATAGGAATTTTAGCACGCTGCATTTATAGCTTCAGACATGTTGCTAATGGAAGATAAAAAATATTCTTATTCTCTATAGTGGATGCTCGACTTCTAATCAAAGCCTCCATTGCCCATCTGTATATTTTACAAGATACATTGATTCTGTAAGCAGGCATTGAAGGCCCTGATCGGACTCTGCAGATGTACAGACTGATCTTGGCTGTGTATAGGACACTGACCCTTTTCTCTTGACACAACACATTGTATTTTCACATTTGTTTACCAATACTGTGGCCTGATTGATTTTTCCCTGATTCGGATTAAAATCTTGACAAGAAATAAATTGGGAATGTAGGTTTGAAGAACGCTCCTGATAAGCCTTTTTTTTTCAGCCAAAAAGTATTGATATTTTTCCTTTTTCTTTACAAAAGCATATGTTGTGGGTACTCATTTAAATCATCTTACTGAGGCACTTCTAATGAGTACCCACAACGTACATTTGCAGAGGGGAAATAAGAAAAATATTTACCTGATACCCTCTTATCTAGAGTTATGCATGTAACAATAAAGAGATGTTATAACATCTTGTAATTTTCCCAATGGATCCTTTGCTAGGATCTACTATATTACAAATTTATCCTAAATAACACCTTTTTTTCCTTAATACTTGTCCTAGAATTTGAACAAGGCCATTCAGCTACCAGTTGATTTGTTTTAAAACTGCTGAATGGATGGCAGGAAGTGAAGACCCTGATCATTCTGCAGCATCTATGGAATGCATGTGACCAAATGAATGGGTACACAGAATTTGTTTCTATTATTAGCTCCACATATGTTGGAACTTTTTAGAATATCTCTATTCATACCTAATGGAATTTGTTCAAATAAAGTGCAAAGTACGCTTTCTGGTGGTATAAGCTTTTTTCTGACATCCGGTCTGATTCTCGGGAACATTCGGAGAATGGTTTTGCTCGCAATCTGGGCTATCTGGACACTGTCCATGGATTTTGACAAAAAATGTTCTCCAAAATGTTCCAGAGAATCAGACCAGATCAAATCATTCTCAGTTAGCATGAAATGTCATAATTTAGGAGAAAAAGAAAAGAAAAAAGAAAAAGAAATACTATATCAAAATGTTATCAGCTTATTTTTTCTCATAATGCTTAACCTTTAAAATGTCAATCAAAATTGCAGCAGACAACATTCAATTATTTTTTCATTATTTTTCAAAGAAAAAATTAAGATAGCACTTCATGTGAACTGTCTGCTAGGCAGACTGTTCACATGAAATGTCAAGCCTTATTTCCTCTGAAAAATAATTTTAAAAAATTTAAAGTGTCATCTGCTGCAGTTTTGACTGGCGCTTTAACCCATTATAGTCTGGAGACCCCTAAAAGGGTAATTGGCAAACAGTGAAGACACAGATCAGACACAGCAGAATGTGGCATCTGATCAGGGTCTCCAGTGTTTGCAAATAGTTTAACCATTTTTCTCTAGGAATATCTAAGCCACATAGCCTGACATACCTAAGATTGAAATTAGAATCTTCCAATATATAGTGTGGGGGAATTCATTCAGTCTACAATGGTTTAAGGATTTAACATTAATAGGACAAAAATGTATCTCAGCAGGTCTCAGGAAAAGTATTTCCTTGGTATATTGATTGCAAGAAAATCAGGTCAACCGAAGGCTGTAGATAAAGTGAGACCTTTTATTATACCATAAACATGGGAGAAGTTGAGCGGGGCATACTACTTGAAGAGCTTGTATCTATCTGTCTATCTGTGATACATTGCCAGCCTCGGTGGCTCAGTCAGATAAGCGTCTGACTGGTGATCAGAAGGTCATAGGTGCGATCCCAACCTGATCCTGCAACATTCTTTCATGGAGGTTGATTATGAAATATTTACTGTGGTCATTCTTTCCCTTCTGCTGATTCAAGAAGGGCAGTTGTCAGTTTCAGGTGAAAGAATGTGTGCAAATACTGGTTAACAGCTTAGAGGACTAAGCCTGGCCTGGAAAAGTGTGGTTAGGTAAACGAACTGGCTTGACCTATACTTGTATTGGTTGACTGGGCTGTAGTATATATTTACCACAACTAAAAAAAAAGAAGCCAAAAAACTCTGTTACAGTTTTTGTTTTAATATGACTGAGAATCCTGGTATACTGGGGTCTTGAAATATCATATATTGGCCTTATTGGCTGCCTTTGAAAACTAATATAAACAAGTATTAGCTTTCACAAAAATTCTTACCACACAATAAATATTAAAGCTGATTTTAATATGGAATAGTCTTGGGTTCATTTCATGCAAATGTTGGCTAAATTGGTGCAAAAGGTGAATTTGAGCGGTCTAAACTAGATTTTGTCCCGTTGGCCTGTATAAGAATGATCCTCACATTAAAAAATAATCAGATAATTATACCCCCAACATAATTATACCCCCAACATGCGAAGTATGCTGAGGGGTATATAGTTTTCTTCTTTCTGTTTGTCCATTAGTTTTTTTTGTTCATTCGTAGGTGTTGGCTTACAGTTAGGCAAGGCCTGCTATCCTTGCAGCAGGTAATTAAGGGCAGAGGGGAATGTTTTTATTTATTTTTTTTTTTTCCCTTTGATTCATTTTTCCTTTCTCCCCTGTCCCTCTTTTTCATCTCCTGTACATGTACACTCTGTCTTATCCCTTTTTCTGAGAGACAACACAAAATGACCCACAAGGGTTGACATGTTGTTAAACCCCAACACAATCAATCAGTCAATCGTAGGTATGTTCATCCAGCTGTTAGTTAACACTTACGTCAAAGTTTTGTGTTAAGCTTTTATTTCCAAACCAAACAATTGATTTGGTTTTTATTTGGTATAATGACAAATATTGGTCTGAATTTTTATGCATAACTATCCCCATACTTGCCCTTCACCTCAAGATCAAGCTTACAGACTTAGAACTTTAGGCATTTTTAGCAAACTTAAAGAGTCTTGTTTAAGAATCTATTATTACTTTAACTTAGAAAGAACTTACGCAGTTAGTTGGTCATACATGGCTCAGCCTTGTGACATAGACTTGTGGGTCATAAAGTGAAGGTCAGCATGACCTATATTTCATGGTCCAGTGATTTTGTCTTATATCTTGAGGTCTATTTCATGTATGTACATCATACTTTGGGATTATGAATCTATATGACCCAAGGTTTGACCTAAAAGTAGGTATAGGTCACTGTGACTTATATTTCATGGTCCAGTGATTTTATGTCACATCTGACAATTTGATGTATGAACACCATACTTTGGGATTAGCGGTCAGTATGACACAACATTTGACCTCAAAATAAGTGTAGGTCTTTGTGACCTATATTTCATGGCCCAGCGATTTTGTCGTATATCTTCAGTGGTATTTGATGTATGTCATATTTTCAGATATTGAGACAGTGAGACCCAAACTATGTCAACATGACTTATATTTCATAGTTTAGTGATTTTGCTTAATATCTTCTAGATTATTTGCTGGATTAACACTTACAAATTTTGTTAACACTAAAAGTTTCTGTGTCATAAAGAAAATCAGCAGAATACAATCTGTTCATATGGGTTCTTCTTTATCAAGCTGTTGGCAAATAAGCAGTTGATAGACATCAACATTTTCTTTTTTTTAATTGTTGTCTTCTTTTTTATCCCAGAAACGAGATTTGACATTTGTTAAAGTCATCTTCAAAAGATTTCAATAGATTTGGTAATTTGAATGGACAGTTCATTATTGAATATCCACCTTAAGTTGTAGTGCGGTCAGATATTATCTCTTAATGCTGGGTAAAAAAATTCAGCAGACAATATTTTGAATTATATGTGTTTGTTTTATTTTTCCCAGAAAATAGGCTTTGACATTTCTTGTAAAATATTTCCTTTGTCATCTGCTGAATTAGCCCAGAGGGTGGTAAAGGTTAACTTACCATATTCGACCTAATTATTGCACATGCTCCTATAAGTGCACAGTGAAGCAATTTAGTAGTCTTTAGATTACAGCCAGTGTACTTTTATCTACTCTTTACAAAAAAAAAAAACATGTTGTAAGTTCTCATTTGAATTGCCTCAACAAGTTGAGCAATTCAAATGAGTACCAATTACACGCTTTTATAAAGGAAGTCCGAAAAATATTGCTCAAGTATCATTTAATACATCCTTCATAAAGTTCTCTGCTGATATTTCTTTAACCCTTAAAGCGCCAAGAAAAACTACATCTGAAAATGTCGTCTGTTCATGTCGTCTGCTGAATATTCTTGCAGACTTTTCAAACCTATTATTGCATTCAGGCAAACAGTGTGGACCCTGATCAGACAGCTCCTGGGTCCACACTGTTTGCAAAAATGACTTTGAAAATCACAAGCAGATGACAAAGCAGACGACAATAGTTGTGACTGGTGCTTTAAGGGTTAAAGTGTATCCATAACAGGAGAATATCTTGCGCCGTCCGACTGGAGACCAGGAGGTCGCGGGTTCAACCCCCGCCAAGGTCGGCAACATTCTTTCATGGAGATTGATCATGAAATATTTTCTACGGTCATTCTCTCCTTTCTGCTGATTCAAGAAGGGCAGTTGTCAGTTTCTGGCGAAAGAATGTGCACAATACTGGTTAACCGCTTAGAGGACTAAGCCTGCCCAGTAAACGTGTGGTTAGGTAAACTGACCGCGCTCGACATGACCCCATTGGGTTGACTGGGCCGTAAAAACCTCAACACAAACAATACTATTGAGTTTTGGAAAACTTAAGCACATGGTGCAGTAATTAGGGCAAATATGGTATGTTCTGTGGATAATTGGTCAGCAGTGTGAGGAAATGTAGATGTAGACATGTGTATGGTAAATGTCCTAAAATTTTGTACACCAAAAAGCCCAATAGAATGGCATATGCAAACAGTGCAGACCCAGATCAGTGCTCCTGAAGGAATAGTCTGATCAGGGTCTTCAAACAACATATGCAAACAGTGCAGACCCAGATCAGACTGCTCCTGAAGGAGCAGTCTGATCAGGGTCTACACGGTTTGCCTATTCACTATGTATTTTAAGAAATAGCTGCTTAAAGAGCAAAATATAGGCAAAAAAGAGTAAGGAATAAAGTGCTCAAAATTTTAGGACATTTACAGTACCCAAAGAAGACTCAGATCAGCCTACACATCCACACAGTCTGACCAGTCTTCACAGTTTCTCAGGAGAATCTTTGGATTCTTGACTTTTCACAGAGCATGCTTGAAGATTTATCAGACTCTGAGGATGCACAGGCTAATATGAGTTCACTGGTCGCATAGATCCTTCTTCTGACATTGCGATGCAGTTGTCACCAAGTTGGGGATACTGCTGACATCAGGTGTTCAGTTCTAATTGAATTTTTTTTCTTCTTTTTCCTTAATGTCTACAATTATTTGAACTGGCAACAAAAAGTCATTTTTTTCTCAAGAGACAATCTTGATAACATAGTGCCACCTGCTTCAATGCTATGGGCGAGTATGGTATTTGTCCTTAAATTTCAAACACTTTATTCCATGCATTTTGGCCCCAATTTTCAGTCTGATCTGGGTCTGCACTGTTTGCATATGCCGTTTTGTCAGAAACTATGGTATACAAAATTTTGGGACATTTACCATATATCTAAATAATACTGTTGGGAATTTTGTTTTTAACCCTATATAGTTAGCACGCTGGGTAAAAATTTCAGCAGGAAACATTCTGAAGTATTTCTCTAATTTTTTACCAGAAAATAGGATTTGACATTTAATGCATATTATCTCCTTAGGAGACAATTTTCATGAAATTTTGTATCCTTTTTTCTGGGAAAAATAAGGAAAATTTAATCAGTTTGTCATCAGTTCTGCAGAATTTGCCCATAACGGGCTTAGTGTTAAACTATCCTCAGAATTGTTGCTAAGTTTTTGTTTTTTTGTTTTTTTTTTATGTTATTTTTCGGAGAAAATGATTGACGTTTGGTGTGAGTCATCTGCTATACAAAGGCTTCACATTAAATTTCAAGCTATATTGTCTCTGAAGAATAAAAAAGAAAATACAGTCGACTCTCGTTATCTCAAATTCCAAGGGACTCACTGAAATACTTAGAGATATCCGTATCTCGACATATCAGAGTTGAGAGAGTGAGGAAAACAATAAATTGAACAACCACATTTAACAAATGAATATGTAATTTGACTCCTGAAGTTACAAAATATATATATAAAATAATGTGGAAAAGAGGAGAGGAGCAATTTCTCCTCTTTTCCACATTATTTTGTTACCTGTTGTCATAGTTTCCTGTTAAAACAGGGACCAGATTTTCACTTTGAGATAAGCGGTAATTCGAAATAAGCGAGTTCGAGATAACGAGGTTCGACTGTAGTAATTAGAATGTGGTCTCTGGCTGTTGTAATTAGCACTTTAAGGATTAAATCACAAGTGATTGTTGGGCTGCAATTAGGAGGCCTCAGCTAGCTATCGATTTTCGTTTGCTTTTTTTTCTCTCTTCTCTGTGACACTGCATTACTTATATACTTATATTCAAAGTTTACAGATATACAGAGATCTGAAAAGAATTACTTTTGGCTCACAGCAAAATTGTTAAGATCTGAAATATGTGTAAAAATGTATACCAAATTTGCCAAAAGTATTTGATTATCTTAATCCATTCCTGGATTGTCCTAAAATTAAAAAAAAAAAAGTCAATTTACCCTAGTCCAGCTGCATTCCGATGTACCCTGCTTTTTCAAACAGTGTAGATAAGAATCCAACTAATCTGGATCTGCACTCTTTGTTATAAAGTATGTAAATTTGTATCAACAACCTGGATCAAGTTATCTGATTGGCTCATACCAATACTTTAAAAATGGTACTAGCAGCTCTTTTGCTTGGCGCTCAGCATTAAGAAAGTAGAGCTAGCTCAGTGTCAGTATAATGTGACTGGGTGGAATATTATGTCAAAGTGTCTGGGGCGTGATATTTCAGTGAGGTAGCACTCTAAAAGTGAGCATTGAGCTCCCTGCCATGTCCGGACACCGTCAAGATATGACTGAAAGATTATTGAAGCGACGTTAAGCCCAAATCAAACAAACAAAAATCTGATTGGCTGAAAATTAGAAGTGGTTGTGGCATCTTAATTTATTCAGCATGGCAAGGGTTAATTTTGTCTGCATGGTGAAAAGTGTAAAAATGGTAACTGACGTGCAAATTGTGTAGACACTCATCAAACTGTTGCCTTTAGGAGCATTTTGATCTGGGTCTGCAGTATTTGTTTAGGCATGTATATAGAGGATATTTATTCTTTTGCTGTGAATACCATAAATATTGTCATAAAGTGAAATGAAAACATCAGTATTTTCACGAATGCGAAGCACGAGTGAAAATTTGAATGTTTTCATTACACGAGATGAAAATTTTTATGGCATTCACTGAAAAAGAGTAAATTTTCTTTTTATTTTATTGTTCACACGTCAATGCGAGTTTCTGACGTCATAAGTAACGTCACCAAACAAAACATGAACGTCATGGCATCGACGCTCAGTGCTTAACATGTGAACCGCTGGAGAGACAAAAAACAAAAAGTTTCGGCGAATCAAAATAATTTTGATACCATAATGTTCCTTACAATTTAACTAAGAAAATACATACCAACACTTGATAGTTTAATTCAGAAACAAAGGAGTTAGAGGTATTCAAAAATCTGAAGTGGAGGTAACATCCACTTCTGAAACAGTGAAGAAAACTGTAGTTGTCCAAAGCGAGGAGTGAAAATGTAAATCGTATCATTCACTATAGAGAAATGATACGATATCAATTCACTAGTGATTGATACCACTTTTATTTTCATCAGATATACACTGATTTCACCGCTGACAATAAAATAAATCCAAATATTTAGAGTAGATATAGTACCATATCTAAACTTGTTTTCTTTTAATATTTTGCATACTGGGTAAACATTTCAGCAGATAACATTTTGAAATATTTTCCTTATTTTTCCCCAGAAAAAAGTGAACTGATCTGGATCTGCACTGTTTGCCATTAAGTATGTGAATGTGTATCAGCAAACTGGATCAAGTCATCTGAATGACTGAAATTAGAAGTGGGTGTGGCATCTTAACCCTTGTCCTGCTGAACCCGGATATACGCTGTCTTTGCAAACAATGTAGATCCAGATCAGTTAGCTTCTGAAGAAGCCAACTGATCTGGATCTGCACTGTTTGTCATTCAGTTTGTAAATTTGTATCAACAATATTGATCAAATAATCTGATTGGCTGAAAATTAGGAGTGGGCATGGCAGCTTAATTTATTCAGCAGGACAAGGGTTAATTTATTCAGCATGGCAAGAGCTAAGATGTCCAAATACATGTATTTAAGGTACATATAGTATCTTCTTTTTTTTTTCAGGATTCTTGAATTCCGAAGAAGTCCCCATGCCATTGGACGGTATATTAACTTGGATACGGAAATTAAATCTGTTGCTAAATCACATCTGCTGGAAACTTTTTATCACCATGGCAACAACACTTGTTTCTATGGAAAATGTTTGTATTGCAAGGGAGAGGACACTGGAGTTTGTGCAGATGGACTCATGTTGGAGGGAGTGGTGTTGCTATGGTTACCAGAGACCTTGACCTTGAAAAGGCACAGGCATCCGTGGTCAAGGGTATATAAATCACAACAACCAGCTAAGTTAGTATTTGAGCCTTGCAAAATGTGTCTGCAGGCACAGGCATCCTTGGTCAAGGGCATATAAATCACAACAACTAGCTAAGTTAGTATTTTAGCCTTGCAAAATGTGTCTGCAGTCTCGGGCATCCTTGGTCAAGGGCATATAAATCACAACAACCAGCTAAGTTAGTATTTGAGCCTTGCAAAATGTGTCTGCAGGCACAGGCAGCCTTGATCAAGGGCATATAAATCACAACAACCAGCTAAATTAGTATTTGAGCCTTGCAAAATGTGTCTGCAGGCACGGGCATCCTTGGTCAAGGGCATATAAATCACAACAACCAGCAGTTAGTATTTGAGCCTTGCAAAATGTGTCTGCAGGCACGGGCATCCTTGGTCAAGGGCATATAAATCACAACAACCAGCTAAGTTAGTATTTGAGCCTTGCAAAATGTGTCTGCAGGCACAGGCAGCCTTGATCAAGGGCATATAAATCACAACAACCAGCTAGATTAGTATTTGAGCCTTGCAAAATGTGTCTGCAGGCACAGTCATCCTTGGTCAAGGGCATATAAATCACAACCAGCTAAGTCAGTATTTGAGCCTTGCAAAATGTGTCTGCAGGCATATGTGGTCACTGAAGTAGCAGATCAGCCTGTGCATTTGCTGTGTCTTCAGGGGTGTACGATCTACTTACAGAATCATTGGATACTTTAAATGTTATCAATACAGGGGAAAAGTCTTGATGAAATTGCTCCAAATAAGACTTATAAGAGGGATACGGTAAATATCCTAAAATTTCGAACACTTTATTCCTTACTGTTTTGGCCTAAATTTTGCTTTTTATGCACCTGTTGCTGAAAATACTTAGTGGAATGGCAAACAGTGCGGACCCTGATCAGACTGCTTCTTGAGGAGCAGTCTGATCTGGATCTGCATTGTTTGCTTATGTCATTTGTTCAGACACTTTGATGTTCTAAATTTTAGGGCAATTTATGATTTACCCTATCCTAGAAATATTTTTTAATTTCTCCATGCAAACATATTGTTGGTTTATAAACTTCTGTTGTTTCTAATGAGTACCTATAACTACCGTAATAACCTTAAGTATTGGGACAGATAGGCCTTTGCGAACAGTGCAAACAGATCAGATGCCGCAGAATGTGGCTTCTGATCAGGATCTACACTGTTTGCCATACATCCAGCAATGTTTTAAACACAACAGCAAGTAATAAAATAGACTATTTCAAATTATACGACAAGTATGGTATGTAGATCAGGTGTCCCTATAGTTAGGGTTATTATAGTACAATGTTTTCTTGGCGATATATAAAGATAATGATGTTGTTGGGTTGCAAAAGGAACATTATCTGGAGCTGTTTTGATGAGACTGTGTAAATGCGTATGATCTGAATCTACACATTTCACATTATAGCTCAGATAAAGCACTTTTTTTTTTTCAGAAAAAAAAAAAAAAAAAAAATTTTTTTTTTTTTTTTTTTTTTTTTTTTTGCTGAAAAAAAAAAATAATATTTTTCTTATTGTTAGGGGTACTTATTGGATGTAAACAACTCACTGAGACACTTATAATGAGCTCCCATAACATTTTCATATAGAAACAGGAAAAATATCTCAACATCCCTCTAAACTAGAGGTCTGCTCTCAAGTGAGCCACAAAATTAGAAAACATACCTACAAATATATACGCCCAGCAGAGAGTCAGACCAGCATGCCGTGTATTGAAAAAAATATGTTAGCTTCACTTGGAGAAAGGATGTCCTTGGGACATATATGTACAGAGCAGACCCAGATCAGCCTTTGCATTTCTGCAGTCTGACCAGAGGTTTCACTGTCCATTTAAAGATAGACCAGTTTAATTTTTTACAGAATCAAGAATGACCAAAATATTGATGTTTAAAAGCACCCATATCAGATTACCGTAATAACCCTAAGAATTGAGACAGGTATGCCTTTGCAAACAGTGTAGACCCAGATCAGAGACCACAGTACACGGCATCTGATCAGGGTCTACATTGTTTGCCATACATACAGAAATATTACAGGCACATCAAGAGGTAGTAGAATGGACAATTTCAAATTTTAGGACAAATATGGTAAGTAGATAAGGCATCCCAAAGCTTAGGGTAAATACGGTATACAGCTTTGCTGGCTGAAGTGATCTTTACAGGTCACATACCCAAAAGACCAATTCATGCATTTTATCACAATGTATTTATTGTCTGCAATAAGCCTTTTTCCGTTTGCAGACAAATGACATTCATCACTTTCTAGTGGAGGCAGAAGGAGAGGAAAAAATGCAATTAAGTCTTTATGGCTAAACTGAATTGTTGTTTTTTTTCCTTCTACTGTCTGCTCTTGAGAGTGATGAGTAGCTGTATTGCTCATTCATCAAACACAAGTTAATTTCTTATGTATTTATTCAATCATACTTTTGGCAGATGTGTTGAGGCTGTCTGATTTGGTTTGGTCATACAATTTAAACATATTAATTACCATAGTCTTTCTAATAATAGCTGTTTTACTTATGATACTACAAAATTGTGTGCCTTATTTTATATTTATTAAGTTCTAGATAAGAGGGGGTAGCCACATGATATTTTTTTTTATAATTTTTCCACAAAAACATATGTTGTGGGTACTCATTAGAAGCGCCTCATCGAGGCACTTCTAATGAGTACCCACAACACATGTATTTGTGGAAAAATAAGAAAAATGTTATTACTTTTTGGTTGAAAAAAAGTTTCCTATCTGGAGCTATGTATTTAACTGCATTAATAAACTGCCCACAGTCCCAGTGTAGATCTTCACCAGATGCCTAGTTCTATGGCATCGGATCAGAGTCTATACTGTTTGTACAGGCTGTGTGTCTGACTACTGAGGGTAAATATGGTATTACCTTACCTCTAGATAAGATGCAATTTGCAGCAAAAACTATTGATGGTTTTCTTACTTCTTAACCCATTGCAGACTGAATTATATTGGAAGAGTTCAATTTCAGACTTAGATACATCTGGCTATGAGATTTGCATATTCCTAGAGAAAAATGGCTAAACTATTTGCAAAAGTGGAGACCCGGATCGTCTAATCTGGGTCTGCACTGTTTGCCATTTACCCATTTACAAGTCTCCTGACTACAATGGGTTAATGCTTGGCACTCTGGGTGAAATTTTCTGCAGATTGCATATTGAAATATTTTACCCAGAAAACAGGAATTGACATTTTGTGCAAATTGTATCCATTGGAGACAATGTGCATGAAATCTTAAATCCTGTTTTCTGGAAAAAAGATATCCCCAATTTGTCATCTGCTGAATTTGTCCAGAGAGTGGTGAAGGTTAAAGGCATATTGTGGGTACTTATTGAAAATGTCTCACTGAGACACAGCTGATGATTACCCACAACATATGTTTTTATGGAAAAATAAGAAAACTGTTTGTTTTGGTACCACTCTTATCTAGAGCTACGATACCATATTTAACCTAATTATTGGGACACCTTATCTACTTACAGTACTTCTCCTAAAGTTTGAAATAGTCCATTGTACTACCTTATGAGGTGTCTAAAATATTGCTGTATGTATGGCAAACAGTGTAGACCCTGATCAGATGCCACACATTCTGCGATGTCTGATCTGGGTTTACACTATTTGCAAAGGCCTATTTGTCCCAATACTTAAGGTTATTATGGTAGTTCATAAAGGTTCTTATTATTTCAGATGGCAAGTAGATGAAGGATATTGTAATAACACTGTATTGAAGATGGACATGTACAAGAGTGGTCACCTCCTCTTAGATATAGTAGACACTGCCGTGATGGACTACCTCATTGGCAATGCTGACAGACACATGTTTGAAACATTTCTGGATTATCCAGACCCGGATAGTATGCTCTTAATCTTAGACAATGGCAAGAGGTAAAAGTTTGTTTTAAGAAGCTGTGCTTGTGTAACATTGCTTCAGATAAGGTGAGGGGGATGATGGGGGAGGGGTATCAGTTAATACTTTTCTTATTTTAACTTCATAATACATTAACCTATAGATAATGTGCTATTCTATTCTGTTTTCACACCTTCCACAGAAAAAACGACCTTTCAGTCGTTAATTAAAGTCTTAAACCAGAAGGTCCCTTAGGCAGTTACCTGTGTGACGTAACTCTTCCCGCTCAATTGACCACGTGTCAGTTTCTTTTCTGTGGACAAAGAAATTCAACAAGGATTATTTACCTGTGATAGAAATTTGGATTATTTCTTTCCTCACGGATAAATTTATGTATCCTTGTGTTTCTTTTGTTTATTTATCACTCCTTTCACTTTCTGTGTTATTATTTAAAATTTTCAATTTTCGATTTCATGTATTTTTGACTGGTCTTTTTCCACATGCGTTTTGGCGACTCTCGCTATTCGGCACAACGCTCGTGCGCGATCGGTTCGATAGTCGTGTTTATATATGCAGAATATTTTTGTTCTTTTCGTTCCAGGTTATTCAGCAATTACGATATGTTTTTCCTGGACTTTTGTTTGCAGAGATCTTCAGTTGGCTAAAGATTCTCATGGTGGAGAAGCTGATTGTAAAGAACTTGTCAACCCTTGATGGGTTATAAGACAATTCTTTACTGATGGGAGCCCCACCCCATATGGCTATACTGCCGGGGTAAGACCCATCAAGGTGGCATCTTTGGGTACTAAGTATCCTATAAAGTCTAAGTCCACCAGTCACCAGTCATCCAGTCACCAGTCACCAGTCACCAGTCAACCAGGCACCAGTCAATCAGCTTCACCAGTCACCAGTCAATCAGGTGCCAGTCAACCAGGCACCAGTCACCAGTCATCCAGGTGCCAGTCAACCAGGCACCAGTCACCAGTCACCCAGTCACCAGTCACCCAGTCACCAGTCACCAGTCACCCAGTCACCAGTCACCAGTCACCGATCAACCAGGCACCAGTCAACTAGTCTCCAGTCAATAATTTAATTATTTTCTGGAAAGACTTAGTTTCTGACATATTTCACCGGACAAAATAGTCACGTATACTAACTTCCGGTCATTATGTCTAATTATTAAAAAAAAAAATTTTCACTGGGCAAAGTATCAGTAATATTTCTGATACTTATACCCGGTCATATTCTTATATTATTTCTGATTTTTCACCAGGCAAACTTTTACAGAAAGTGTCTGGTCAATTTTTGCCTAATAATTAATTATCTTCGGGAAAAAGTTTCGAATACTTGTGCCCGCTCAGTTTTCATATATAATCTCCCTTTTTCATCGGACTAGAGTTACGAATACTACTATCCGATCAATTTGTCAAATTACTTGTAACTTAACCGGGCAACAGTTACGAATATTAGTGTCCGGTCATTGTGTCGGGTAACTAGTGTCAAAATAATGATTACTAATTCCCGAACAATCTTTTATCGTTCATAGAGCTCCATTCACGTTTAAGTCAATGGATATAGGTTATTAAGTGAAATACATAATAACTTTTTATACAAAAAAATTCTGTACAGTCTTTCCCAAATCAGACTAGAATTTTTAATATTCCATTGACTTATTATAGGTGTGTAATTCCATTAATATTTTAAATTAACTTATGTTTTGTCTCTTTTATCCGCTAGAAAGAGTTAAACTTCCGACTATAACAAAATTCTTACCGGGCAGCAGTTCGTAGACTAGTGCCAGGTCATTCAAATGATGTTTTATCTCTTTAATTCGCTAGAAAGCGGTTAAATTCCGGCTCTAACGAAAATTTCATCGGGAGGCACTTCGTAGAGTAGTGCCAGGTCATTCTAACGAAATTCCACCGGGCAGTAGTTTCGTAGACTTTGTGTCGGATTACTAGTGTGCGAGTAGTAGTCACTAGTACTCGCTCAACATATATTCATTTATAGCCACTATAGACATGTATAGTCTTGGATTATAGGTTATTGAATGACAGCGATGGGTTCTAATACCTAGTTGCCATTTATATTGTTGAATTCTGTCCAGTCACTTTTGAACTTGACTTAAATTCTATATATATAATTTATTATTGAAAATGAATTAAGAATTATCGGTTACGATCAAATTCGCAATTCATTCACTAAGTGTAGAAGATACTTCCAGCTATAATTATATCTCTTTTTTCGCTACAAAGAGATTAACTTCTTACATATTTACCTTATTCGGCTCTAGGGCAAAGGTGAACTATAAAACTATCGTTATTTATAAGAAGAAAAATATACACGAAATATAAAAAATTTTCTTCTTTCCTCCCCTGTTTTTCTTCTACATGCTCCGATATGTAATCAGCATGTAATCTAAGGAGTAAATTGACAAGAAAGTAGCAATCGATCTTTTCTACTTTCTATTAATTTTTCATTCTTAAGGTATCGGAAATTTACACCAACCAGATAAATAAATTAACAGTTTATTTATTTATTCGCTACCTCTCTAGATTACTACGATTTAAAATTCTAGTTGAGGTACATATTTTCCTTTTGCCTTTTCTACATGGAAAATAGTTGATCCGATAAGCTATTATTCTATTTTATACTATCTTTTGATTGATTATATAAGAGTCTAGGTCAGTCGTGCTCTGTCTAAACTCTGCTATAAAATAATAAATAAGAAAAAAATCTTATATTTAGGCATAGATATAATTCGATACGTTCTTTACTTTGCCTGTTTTATTTTTTCTTCTGGATCATTTAAGACTACGATAGCAATATACCAGATATTTTTGCCTCAGTAAGAATCTATTACGCTGAAGATTCTTCATATTGGAATAATAATTTTATTATGATTATAATTCTAGACCCAATTAATCCTCGTATATTATAGGTCTACTTTATCTTATTGAGGAATAGTTTTGCTTCGACTAGCTCTATACCTCTAATATTTTATTTATAACTAGAGTCCATGTCAATCAAAATTTTCTTGCACTTTGGTATTGACAATGGATACATATTTAGTAAAGGCATTAATTATTCAGTACGTGACAGATTATTATTGCCTAAATTAGATTTTATATACAATACTTTCCTTTTGATATTTTGTTTTATTGACTTTGTAACTATTCAGAAACTGCCAAAGTCAATCATTTCCTTCCTCCCTAAACTTACCGAAGCTCTAGATTATGTTGATATATATTTTTGATATATGCTTAGAGGTTAATCAACGAGAGTTTACCTCATAATAGCAGATATTATTATAATTATATTAATCAATCTATAGTCTAGGCTTAGACAAAAGGGAAAACATCCTTAATTACGAGCCGGTAAAGAATTAAGACACTCTTAATTATCTCTTTACCCCTCCTTTATGTTTACATTCGTTAAAGGGATCATAGTAATTCTCGCTAAGAGTTCAAGTTCAGTTTGCGAATAATGCAAAGATTAATATCTTGATTTCCAGTCCGCATCAAAAAATGGTCTATATATATAGATAAATATCTTTTCCGAAACTGGATATTTATTTATTTTTCCACACAATAAGTCATTTCAAGATGTCGATGATTTTGAAATGCACTGCTTCAATCTATAATATAAAATATGTTTATATTAACTTCACAACTTAGTAAGTGCTACACCTACGTTCCTGGTCAGATCTTACTTTTGTGATACGTTTTTGAACATACTGAAAGTTTTCTCCGATTATACATTCGGTAAATAAACTTTCGAGTAGTATTTATGCTTTTAAACATTCAGATTATTTGATAATTGTTGGAGATAATATATTATTCCGATATTTATATATCTATCTTCATTATTTATCTTTCTCATCTTACTTTTAAATTAGATTGACCTTCTCGCTACGTTCCAGGTTTAAATCTAGCTAAAATTGTGGAACAGTCACTTTTTTATTTCCTAAACAATATTTTAACATTTTTCTCAGTATTCAGAGCATAACGACTTCATGAATACTTGAAAATAATTCAATTCTACGCTTGTTAAACTAAGCCTAAAACAAGCCCTAGTTTTTTAGAATGGATATTATCCTTCGATTCAGTTCATGGAGATACATCCTTTTAGATCCCATTATCTCTATTTCAATCATTCAAAATTCTAATGACTAAGTACTCCTTTTCTACGTACGAATACAGAATATCGAGTCACTGTTGCTGCATATTGGTTAAAGATTAAACAAATTTTATCTTAAACCTATATGACGTTAAATTAATTATTATCTCTTTCATATACATGTTTTTACCCTTCCGTCAGGGATCGCGGTAATAATATTATTACTCTCTATGGTTTACACATAGATCTCGAGAGTATATATATGTATTTTCTTCCTGAACTCATTTGCGAGTACGTAATTTGATATTTCAGGAATTACCAATTATGCAGACATAGATTTTATTCTATTAATATTCAATTCTAAAAAAATTGATTGAATGTTTATCTATAAAATTTCCGGGCAGTAATTTTATAGAGAGTTATATGTTTAATAATTCCTTGCTTAAATAATAGTTACGCTTAACCTATGATTTATAGCGGGAATTTTGTTCAGTATTATAATTTTAATTTAGTATTCATATATTTCTTACTATTCTTAAATATGCGTATAGAATAGTAATACTATCTCTTAACTTATAAATTAAGTGGGTTTTTTTTGAGATTATTAATCAGTATTATTGTATAATCTTTCTTCAGAGATTATCACACTATTACTTTTTCTTTGAGTCCTTCTCTTTTTATGAACATTTTGATTCATCATTTCAAAGTGGATTTTTTAACATTTCTTGATTTCCATGGTTATTTACTCAGGAGTACTTTTCATGGCATTCTTCTGGTATAGAAAGATTCTATCCAGCTTATTTATTATTGCTTAATCTTATCAATACGGTAAGATTTAGCCAAACTATGACTGTCTTACAGTTAGCTGCGATCAACCTTATTCTTATCTCTCTTATTCTCTGTCAAACTCTTAAGTTATGATGTTGACAGTTTATTCTTTATTTTTTTTGTCAGGACATCAAACGCTTTTATATGTCTATGACAAAACTAATTATCAATGGTTTAGGTTGTTTAATCTTCCCAGCAGTTATATGCAAACTCTGTATTATTTTATTGCTTGACTAAAAATTCGTTATACAATTAGTCTAGCAATAGTTTTAACCATTATGTTTGTCTATACCTTTTTTCTTCTGATGGATAACTTAGTTATAGTTAAGTTAACTCCATCTACTTTTATTATCTCCCCTTCTTTAATTTGATCAAGGGAAATAATTACACATTATGGTTATTTTAAGTCTGTGTCTGTTCATCGGAAACTGTCCTGTCGCTCCAATTAACAGAATTTAATTAGTTTATAATTCTAATAGCTTAGACTGTTACAATTACATAGCTTCACATATCTAGAATTTTATCCAAAATATCTACATATGTCAGTTATCTATAGGAAACTCCACCGAGTAGACTTTTCCTTATTTATTCAAGACCCTACATAGACTACTTACAGTGTATGATCTTGGCTTTTTGTTTTACAAATTTTGTTTTCAAAATATTTCTATATTCCTAGCTTACTTTGCGATGGAATATTTATGTTATGTCTCAATGACTCCCTTTTCTTTTTGAAGCCAATTGTTGTTTCCCAAAAAGAAAAAAAGAGGGGGGGGGGGGGGGGAGGGGGCAATGTTAGGTCTCTGAGACTTAAGAACTGGCTTCCTCTAGAGTCTACTAATATATATAAGGTTGTTAGATCATAACACCTTAAAGGTATGCTATTTTGTGAATCTAGATCATTCTTTCTATTAAATATAGAATTAGAATGTATCTGATTCCTTTGAGTTTCCTGAGTCTTAACCAGAAGTGGTGAGATATTATTGGTGTTAGAATTAGGAGAGCACCTCCCTCCTATTCTGCAAATTCTAGCACATTATCTATAGGTTAATGTATTATGAAGTTAAAATGAAGTTTTTTAAAAGTAAAACATATTTTAATGAGTAATACTTAACCTATAGATAATCAATTATCTCCCTCCGTCCACCCTCGCTTATCTCTCCTAATTGTGTCTATTGTTTTACACATAAAAGAAACTGACACGTGGTCAATTGAGCGGGAAGAGTTACGTCACACAGGTAACTGCCTAAGGGACCTTCTGGTTTAAGACTTTAATTAACGACTGAAAGGTCGTTTTTTCTGTGGAAGGTGTGAAAACAGAATAGAATAGCACATTATCTATAGGTTAAGTATTACTCGTTAAAATATGTTTTACTTTTAAAAAACTTCATTTCTCCATAAAAAAGCATATGTTGTGGGTACTCATTAGAAGTGCCTGAGTAAGGCACTTCTAATGAGTACCCACAACATATGTATTTATGAGAAATAAGAAACATATCAGTATGTTTTGTTGAGAAAAGCATATCAGTAATTTTTTGTTGAGAAGAATGCCTTACCTGAAGCAATGTTGTAAAATTTGTT
Source organism: Anodontia alba (assembly GCA_964016985.1). Classification (NCBI taxonomy): domain Eukaryota; kingdom Metazoa; phylum Mollusca; class Bivalvia; order Lucinida; family Lucinidae; genus Anodontia; species Anodontia alba. Next base: position 36,330,452 of record OZ024821.1, read on the forward strand.
TAAGGATGTCACAACATGAGAAAAGAGACCTTATCACATATATTTGGGGGGAAAAAAGACCTAGAAAAGCCTTAGTATTTGCCCAGTCTGATCAAGGCCTTTTGCTTGCTTCCAGAATTAGTGGATACTTTATAATATATTGACAGGGAAGACCGTGATCAATCTGCTGATCACATTTGTGTGTGGTAATACTGTCGTAGGGACTCTGTTATAGGAACTCTGTCATAGGTAATACTGTCCTAGAGACTGTGTTGTTGAAGGGTTTATGAGGAACAAAAAGCCATTCTATTAATGTTTCATTTCATAATGCCATCACTAAAACTACAATACACCACAGCCTCTTTGTAACACTGTTGCTGGGAGCCAAAGTAAAAACCGTGTTAGTTAAACAGTTGTGTTGTATCCAAACAAAAATGTATAGATTATATAGCAAAATGACCATTTATGGTCATTTTTACATATAATCTATACATTTTAACTTCATAATACATTAACCTATAGATAATGTGCTATTCTCTTCTGTTTTCACACCTTCCACAGAAAAAACGACCTTTCAGTCGTTAATTAAAGTCTTAAACCAGAAGGTCCCTTAGGCAGTTACCTGTGTGACGTAACTCTTCCCACTCAATTGACCACGTGTCAGTTTTCTTTTCTGTGGACAAAGAAATTCAACAAGGATTATTTACCTGTGATAGAAATTTGGATTATTTCTTTCCTCACGGATAAATTTATGTATCCTTGTGTTTCTTTTGTTTATTTATCACTCCTTTCACTTTCTGTGTTATTATTTAAAATTTTCAATTTTCGATTTCATGTATTTTTGACTGGTCTTTTTCCACATGCGTTTTCGCGACTCTCGCTATTCGGCACAACGCTCGTGCGCGATCGGTTCGATAGTCGTGTTTATATATGCAGAATATTTTTGTTCTTTTCGTTCCAGGTTATTCAGCAATTACGATATGTTTTTCCTGGACTTTTGTTTGCAGAGATCTTCAGTTGGCTAAAGATTCTCATGGTGGAGAAGCTGATTGTAAAGAACTTGTCAACCCTTGATGCGTTATAAGACAATTCTTTACTGATGGGAGCCTTACCCCATATGGCTATACTGCCGGGGTAAGACCCATCAAGGTGGCATCTTTGGGTACTTAGTATCCGATAAAGTCTAAGTCCACCAGTCACCAGTCATCCAGTCACCAGTCACCAGTCAACCAGGCACCAGTCAATCAGCTTCACCAGTCACCAGTCAATCAGGTGCCAGTCAACCAGGCACCAGTCACCAGTCATCCAGGTACCAGGCACCAGTCACCCAGTCACCAGTCACCCAGTCACCAGTCACCGATCAACCAGGCACCAGTCAACTAGTCTCCAGTCAATAATTTAATTATTTTCTGGAAAGACTTAGTTTTTGACATATTTCACCGGACAAAATAGTCACGTATACTAACTTCCGGTCATTATGTCTAATTATTAAAAAAAAAAAAAAAAAAAAAAAAAATTTTTCACTGGGCAAAGTATCAGTAATATTTCTGATACTTATACCCGGTCATATTATTATATTATTTCTGATTTTTCACCAGGCAAACTTTTACAGAAAGTGTCTGGTCAATTTTTGCCTAATAATTAATTATCTTCGGGAAAAAGTTTCGAATACTTGTGCCCGCTCAGTTTTCATATATAATCTCCCTTTTTCATCGGACTAGAGTTACGAATACTACTATCCGATCAATTTGTCAAATTACTTGTAACTTTACCGGGCAACAGTTACGAATACTAGTGTCTGGTCATTGTGTCGGGTAACTAGTGTCAAAATAATGATCACTAATTCCCGAACAATCTATTATCGTTCATAGAGCTCCATTCACGTTTAAGTCAATGGATATAGGTTATTAAGTGAAATACATAATAACTTTTTATACAAAAAATTCTGTACAGTCTTTCCCAAATCAGACTAGAATCTTTAATATTCCATTGACTTATTATAGGTGTGTAATTCCATTAATATTTTAAATTAACTTATGTTTTATCTCTTTTATCCGCTAGAAAGAGTTAAACTTCCGACTATAACAAAATTCTTACCGGGCAGCAGTTCGTAGACTAGTGCCAGGTCATTCAAATGATGTTTTATCTCTTTAATTCGCTAGAAAGCGGTTAAATTCCGGCTCTAACGAAAATTTCATAGGGAGGCACTTCGTAGAGTAGTGCCAGGTCATTCTAACGAAATTCCACCGGGCAGTAGTTTCATAGACTTTGTGTCGGATTACTAGTGTCCGAGTAGTAGTCACTAGTACTCGCTCAACATATATTTATTTAATAACCACTATAGACATGTATAGTCTTGGATTATAGGTTATTGAATGACAGCGATGGGTTCTAATACCTAGTAGCCATTTATATTGTTGAATTCTGTCCAGTCACTTTTGAACTTGACTTAAATTCTATATATATATTTATTATTGAAAGAATTAAGAATTATCGGTTACGATCAAATTCGCAATTCATTCACTAAGTGTAAAAGATACTTCCAGCTATAATTATATCTCTTTTATTCGCTACAAAGAGATTAACTTCTTACATATTCACCTTATTCGGCTCTAGGGCAAAGGGGAACTATAAAACTATCGTTATTTATAAGAAGAAAAATATACACGAAATCTAAAAAATTTTCTTCTTTCCTCCCCTGTTTTTCTTCTACATGCTCCGATATGTAATCAGCATGTAATCTAAGGAGTAAATTGACAAGAAAGTAGCAATCGATCTTTTCTACTTTCTATTAATTTTTCATTCTTAAGGTATCGGAAATTTACACCAACCAGATAAATAAATTAACAGTTTATTTATTTATTCGCTACCTCTCTAGATTACTACGATTTAAAATTCTAGTTGAGGTACATATTTTCCTTTTGCCTTTTCTACATGGAAAATAGTTGATCCGATAAGCTATTATTCTATTTTATACTATCTTTTGATTGATTATATAAGAGTCTAGGTCAGTCGTGCTCTGTCTAAACTCTGCTATAAAATAATAAATAAGAAAAAAATCTTATATTTAGGCATAGATATAATTCGATACATTCTTTACTTTGCCTGTTTTATTTTTTCTTCTGGATCATTTAAGACTACGATAGCAATATACCAGATATTTTTGCCTCAGTAAGAATCTATTACGCCGAAGATTCTTCATATTGGAATAATAATTTTATTATGATTATAATTTCTAGACCCAGTTAATCCTCGTATATTATAGGTCTACTTTATCTTATTGAGGAATAGTTTTGCTTCGACTAGCTCTATACCTCTAATATTTTATTTATAACTAGAGTCCATGTCAATCAAAATTTTCTTGCACTTTGGTATTGACAATGGATACATATTTAGTAAAGGCATTAATTATTCAGTACGTGACAGATTATTATTGCCTAAATTAGATATTATATACAATACTTTCCTTTTGATATTTTGTTTTATTGATTTTGTAACTATTCAGAAACTGCCAAAGTCAATCATTTCCTTCCTCTAAACTTACCGAAGCTCTAGATTATGTTGATATATATTTTTGATATATGCTTAGAGGTTAATTAACGAGAGTTTACCTCATAATAGCAGATATTATTATATTTATATTAATCAATCTATAGTCTAGGCTTAGACAAAAGGGAAAACATCCTTAATTACGAGCCGGTAAAGAATTAAGACACTCTTAATTATCTCTTTACCCCTCCTTTATGTTTACATTCGTTAAAGGGATTATAGTAATTCTCGCTAAGAGTTCAAGTTCAGTTTGCGAATAATGCAAAGATTAATATCTTGATTTCCAGTCCGCATCAAAAATGGTCTATATATATAGATAAACATCTTTTCCGAAACTGGATATTTATTTATTTTTCCACACAATAAGTCATTACAAGATGTCGATGATTTTGAAATGCACTGCTTCAATTTATAATATAAAATATGTTTATATTAACTTCACAACTTAGTAAGTTCTGCACCTACGTTCCTGGTCAGATCTTACTTTTGTGATACGTTTTTGAACATACTGAAAGTTTTCTCCGATTATACATTCGGTAAATAAACTTTCGAGTAGTATTTATGCTTTTAAACATTCAGATTATTTGATAATTGTTGGAGATAATATATTATTCCGATATTTATATATCTATCTTCATTATTATCGCACCTGCTTGTAGCAGGGTGCGATATAGGCGTCCGATTTTCCGTCCGTCCATCCGTCCGTCCGTCCGTCTGTCAACATTTATGTCGACGTTCGACTTTTATGTCAAAGTTAGTATTCTAATCAACTACAAGACTAAACAACCATCAAACTTTGCATGAAACATCTCCCTGACCTCCTGACTTTGCGACATAGGCGTCTGCTTTTCCGTATGTCTGTCCATTCGTCCGTCCGTCTGTCAACATTTATGTCGACGTTCGACATTTATGTCAAAGTTAGTATTCTAATCAACTACAAGACTAAACAACCATCAAACCTTGCATGAAACATCTCCCTGACCTCCCGACTTTGCGACATAGATGCCCACTTTTCCATTCGTCTGTCTGTTCGTCCGTCCGTCTGTCTGTTAACAGTTCTGTTATGTCGAAGTTCGACATTTATGTCAAAGTTAGTATTCTAATCAACTACAAGACTAAACAACCATCAAACCTTGTATGAAACATCTCCTTGACCTCCTTACTTTGCGACATAGGTGCCCGCCTTTCCATTCGTCTGTCCGTTCGTCCGTCCGTCTGTCTGTTAACAGTTCTATTATGTCGAAGTTCGACATTTACGTCAAAGTTTGTATTCTTATCAACTACAATTCTACAACAACCATCATACCTTGCATGACACATCTCCCTGACCTCCTGACTTGGCAGGTATGTTGACCCAGTGACCTTGACCTATATTTTGCGCTCCATTGGCTTTGACACAATTTACGTTGACGTTCCAGATCTTCTCAACTATAAGGTGTACAACTACCAAACCTTGCATAGTGCTTCTCCTAGATGTACTGACTTGGCAGTTACCTTGACCCGGTGACCTTGACCTATATTTTGTGCTCCAGTGATTTTGACATATTTTGTGTCGACGTTCGATATCTCCTCAACTATAAGGCCTACAACCATCAAACCTTGCAAAGTGCTTCTTCTGAATGTACTGACTTGGCAGATACCTTGACCTGGTGACCTTGACCTATATTTTGGCTGCAGTGACTTTGACATAATTTACGTCAACGTTCCAGATCTCCTCAAGTGTAAGACCTCTAGCCACCAAACCTTGCATAGTGCTTCTCCTAGATGTACTGACTCGGCAGGTATCTTGACCCGGTGACCTTGACCTATATTTTGCGCTCCAGTGCCTTTTACACATTTTATGTCAATGTTCAATATCTCCTCAACTATAAGGCCTACAACCATCAAACCTTGCATAGTGCTTCTCCTCAATGTACGAACTCTGCAGGTACCTTGACTGGGTGACCTTGACCTATATTTCGCACTCCATTGACTTTTACACCTTTTACGTCACCCTTCCTTATGTCCTCAACTGTAAGGCCTTCAACCACCAAACCTTATATAGCACTTCTTCTCGATGTACTGACTCAGCAGGTACCTTGACCTGGTGACCTTGACCTATATTGTGCACTCCAGTGACTTTGACACATTTTATGTTGATGTTCGGTATCTCCTCAAATATAAGACCTACAACCACTAAACCTTGCATAGTGCTTCACCTCATTGCACTGGCTTGGCAGGTACATTGACCCGGTGACCTTGACCTATATTTGACACATTTTACGTTGATGTTTGATAACTCCTCAACTATAAGGCCTACAACCACTATACCTTGCACTGTGCTTCTCCTTGATGTACTGAATTAGCAGGTATCTTGACCCGTGACCTTGACCTATATTTCATGCTCCAGTGACTTTTACACATTTTACGTCAACGCTCCATTATCATTGGGCTGTATGATACGAAAAGTCAGTGCTGAAGATATAGCCATTAGAGGGAATGGGACTGGCCCGGAATATATGTGCCCCACTAGGCACTTTGTCTACATTTTTTTCAACCCAGTTTTCCAAGTAAGCACTGCTAAGAATGAAATAAACTTATTTAATAACCACGTTCTGATTGTGGCTCCTGTGACTTTTGCCCCAGCAGGTGCGATGACGCCTTCCGCGGAATTCTTGTTTATCTTTCTCATCTTACTTTTAAATTAGATTGACCTTCTCGCTACGTTCCAGGTTTAAATCTAGCTAACATTGTGGAACAGTCACTTTTTTATTTCCTAAACAATATTTTAACATTTTTCTCAGTATTCAGAGCATAACGACTTCATGAATACTTGGAAATAATTCAATTCTACGCTTGTTAAACTAAGCCTAAAACAAGCCCTAGTTTTTTAGAATGGATATTATCCTTCGATTCAGTTCATGGAGATACATCCTTTTAGATCCCATTATCTCTATTTCAATCATACAAAATTCTAATGACTAAGTACTCCTTTTCTACGTACGAATACAGAATATCGAGTCACTGTTGCTGCATATTGGTTAAAGATAAAACAAATTTTATCTTAAACCTATATGACGTTAAATTAATTATTATCTCTTTCATATACATGATTTTACCCTTCCGTCAGGGATCGCGGTAATAATATTATTACTCTCTATGGTTTACACATAGATCTCGAGAGTATATATATATGTATTTTCTTCCTGAACTCATTTGCGAGTACGTAATTTGATATTTCAGGAATTACCAATTATGCAGACATAGATTTTATTCTATTAATATTCAATTCTAAAAATTTGATTGAATGTTTATCTATAAAATTTCCGGGCAGTAATTTTATAGAGAGTTATATGTTTAATAATTCCTTGCTTAATAAATAGTTATGCTTAACCTATTATTTATAGCGGGAATTTTGTTCAGTAGTATAATTTTTATTTAGTATTAATATATTTCTTACTATTCTTAAATATGCGTATAGAATAGTAATACTATCTCTTAACTTATAAATTAAGTGTTTTTTTGAGATTATTAATCAGTATTATTGTATAATCTTTCTTCAGAGATTATCACACTATTACTTTTTCTCTGAGTCCTTCTCTTTTTATGAACATTTTGATTCGTATCAAAGTGGATTTTTTAACATTTCTTGATTTCCATGATTATTTACTCAGTAGTACTTTTCATGGCAATCTTCTGGTATAGAAAGATTCTATCCAGCTTATTTATTATTGCTTAATCTTATCAATACGGTAAGATTTAGCCAAACTATGACCGTCATACAGTTTGCTGCGATCAACCTTATTCTTATCTCTCTTATTCTCTGTCAAACTCTTAAGTTATGATGTTGACAGTTTATTCTTTATTTTTTTGTCAGGACATCAAACGCTTTTATATGTCCATAACAAAACTAATTTTCAATGGTTTAGGTTGTTTTTTCTTCCCAGCAGTTATATGCAAACTCTGTATTATTTTATTGCTTGACTAAAAATTCGTAATACAATTAGTCTAGCAATAGTTTTAACCATTATGTTTGTCTATACCTTTTTTCTTCTGATGGATAACTTAGTTATAGTTAAGTTAACTCCATCTACTTTTATTATCTCCCCTTCTTTAATTTGATCAAAGGGAAATAATTACATATTATGGTTATTTTAAGTCTGTGTCTGTTCATCGGAAACTGTCCTGTTGCTCCAATTAACAGAATCTAATTAGTTTATAATTCTAATAGCTTAGACTATTACAATTACATAGCTTCACATATCTAGAATTTTATCCAAAATATCTACATATGTCAGTTATCTATAGGAAACTCCACCGAGTAGACTTTTCCTTATTTATTCAAGACCCTACATAGACTACTTACAGTATATGGTCTTGGCTTTTTGTTTTACAAATTTTGTTTTGAAAATATTTCTATATTCCTAGCTTACTTTGCGATGGAATATTTATGTTATGTCTCAATGACTCCCTTTTCTTTTTGAAGCCAATTGTTGTTTCCCAAAAAGAAAAAAAGAGGGGGAGGGGGGGGGGGCAATGTTAGGTCTCTGAGACTTAAGAACTGGCTTCCTCTCGAGTCTACTAATATATATAAGGTTGTTAGATCATAACACCTTAAAGATATGCTATTTTGTGAATCTAGATCATTCTTTCTATTAAATATAGAATTAGAATGTATCTGATTCCTTTGAGTTTCCTGAGTCTTAACCAGAAGTGGTGAGATATTATTGGTGTTAGAATTAGGAGAGCACCTCCCTCCTATTCTGCAAATTCTAGCACATTATCTATAGGTTAATGTATTATGAAGTTAAAATGAAGTTTTTTAAAAGTAAAACATATTTTAACGAGTAATACTTAACCTATAGATAATCAATTATCTCCCTCCGTCCACCCTCGCTTATCTCTCCTAATTGTGTCTATTGTTTTACACATAAAAGAAACTGACACGTGGTCAATTGAGCGGGAAGAGTTACGTCACACAGGTAACTGCCTAAGGGACCTTCTGGTTTAAGACTTTAATTAACGACTGAAAGGTCGTTTTTTCTGTGGAAGGTGTGAAAACAGAAGAGAATAGCACATTATCTATAGGTTAAGTATTACTCGTTAAAATATGTTTTACTTTTAAAAAACTTCATTTTTGTTTGGCTACCATAAATGGTCATTTTTCTGTATAATCTATAGGTTTTTGTTTGGACACCATAAATGGCCATTTATCCATGTAATCTTTACATTTTTGTTTGGCTACAACACTTTTAAACTGTCTTGTTATATCCAAACAAAATGTATAAATTATATAGAAAAAATGACCATATAATATATACATTTTTGTTTGGATATCATAAGTCGTCATTTTTCTATATAATCTATACAGTTTTGTTTGGACACTATAAATGGGCATTTATCCATGTGAGCTTTACATTTTTGTTTGGATACAACACTTTTGGATCCACCTTTAAACCATCTTATATCCAAAACTGTCTTTTAACCCGTCTCTTGCTGAACAGGACATGCCCTGTCTTAGCAAACAGTGTAGATCCAGATCAGTTGGCTTCTGAAGAAGCCAACTGATCTGGATCTGCACTGTTTGTCATTAAATATGTGAATTTCTATCAAAAACCCGGATCAAGTAATCTGATTGGCTGGAAATTAGAAGTGGGTGTGAGATCTTAATTTATTCAGCAAGGCAAGGGTTATTGAACCATCTTGTGTATATATCTGCAATATTTGGTCAGACATGTCTGTATAGACGTTTAATCAGGTTCTGCATTGTGCGGCATTGAGCTTCTATTTGTTAGACTCAGAACCAGGTCATCTACTGAACAATTTGTATCATTTAGGATAAGAATGGTAAGAAGATTCTGCCACAGAATGCAGCATCTGGTCATGATCTACACTGTCTGCATTACGTACAGGAATTGCTTTAAAACATAGTAATCATTAAAACTACCCAGGCACCTCTTCTTTTGGAAATGGACCTATTCAAAAAGTTGAGATAGGAGAGTCCACTTGGCATAAATGGGTTAAATAATAGCTTGACAAAAGGGGATTTAGCAGTCATCAATTTACTAAAACCAAAGATGAAAACTCTTTATGGATGTAATGAAAAGGCAACTTGTTCTTAAATATTTGAAGTTGCTGCACTGCATTCTCTACCCTTCATGTGAATGAATCTATAATCCAAGGGAATGGCTTTTTAACTTATGGGAAAAGTCATTAACCCATTTATGCCTGGTTCCAATAAAAGGGACATTTGCAAACAATGTAGACCCAGATCAGATGCCACAGAATGTGGCAGCTGATCAGGGTCAACACTGTTTGCATTTCTCCCCTCCACTGATTCAAGAAGGGCATATATCGTGTTCTGGTGAAAGAATGTGCACAAGTACTGGTTAACCATGTAGCGGACTAAATGTGCCTAGGAAAAAGTATGGTTAGGTAAACTGATCGGCTCGACATGATCTTAATAGTGTTGACTGGGCCAAACCAAACCAAACATTGTTTGCATTAAATTCAGGTCATTTTGTAAAACATGGTAATAATAAAAGTAACCAGACACCACTTTTATTAGAAATGGACCAGTCCAAAGAATTTGAGTAGAATAGTTCTATCGGTATAAAGGGTTTTGTGGTAGACACTGAGATGCAGTATGAATGAATGTACCTTCAAGTATTTGCATCCAGTGAACACTCACCTCAGCCTGCACATCCTCATAGCTTGAGATAAGCAGAAGTATCCACATAATATTTTTCCCATTTCCATGAAACCATATGTTGTGGGAACCCATTAGAAGTGCCTCAGCGAGGCACTTCCATTGAGTATCACAGCATATATTATTATGGAGAAATAAGAAAAATATCAGGGCCCAGTTGTTCAAAGCTAACGGCGTCGTTAGTTAAAATTTCCATTGAATGATACTCAAATATGCTGAAATTTTTTGCTGAAAAAATGTGAGTAGCTTTTGCAAAAGCTACTCACATTTTTTCAGCAAAAAATATCAGAATATTGTCTGTTGAATCCACTAAAATTGATGACTGCTAGCGAAATGACCCTTAACGAGTTCGTTAAGCTAACGACGCTTTGAACAACTGGGCCCAGAACTTTTTTGGTTGGAAAAATGTGCCTTATCTGGGCCTGTGTATCCTTACACTTTGATTTTTCTGCGCTGGGTTCTATGTTGATAGCCATAGATTCAAGGTGCCTTTCGGCAGACAGCAAAAACTCTGATCAGGCAGTGTGGATGCGCAGGCTGACCTGAATCTATGCCGGATTCTTATTTATTTGTTTTCATTTGCAGTTTTGGTAACCCACATCATGATGAGAAGTCAATATTAGCTCCATTATATCAGTGTTGTAGGTAAGACAAAAACTTAACACTTTGCATGCCAAGAAAAAATTTCTGCAGACGACATTTTGTAATATTTTTTCTTATTTTTCCTAGAATATAAGATTTGACACTTCATGCAAATTGTCTCCCAAGGATCCTATTTTCTAGGAAAAATAAGATAAACTAGATCAAATCCCCACACTTTCACCACTAAGCAGAGAGAAGTGAAAAATAATGTTGCTCTTGCACACCCTTACACGGGGAAATCATGTAGCAAATTTGGTCAGATTCCGCCCACTGGTTTAGGAGAAGATAGCGTGATGGACAGACAGAGATTTCTCAGGAACTATAAGACCTAGCATTTTTTACATTTGCACAAACATTGGGTTTTACTTTTGTATTGTGTAAGAGATTGTGTAAGATCAGCACCCTCCTGCTTATCATTCCCTTTGTTTGTCCATTTTTCATTCTTTCTCATAAATTACAAATTTCTCACCTGTTATCAGAGCCACATTTTGTATACACCTTGACTATGCTGAAATGATTTGTGTACGAGAAGACCAAGATGCTGAGATTTATTTCTTTTGCCCATCTCTCTCATGCAATACTAACGTAAATGTGCATCTACAAATTTGGTTCAACACACATTATCTCTGATAGCTATGGCCAGGGGGTATGTGAGCTTTGCTCACTACCTGCTATATTTTCTTATAAGGCTGGCTAATCAGAGCTGAGACGATAATCGATTATCAGTCCTGCCATTGTGATTAATAATCACTTAGTATTTGTTGAAGATTTGGTCATAATTTTACCCGTCTGCCTGAGCATGACTCTTACCGTATGTTATACTTTACTGTATGTATTTGGTCAGACAAGCCTGAGAAAACAGTGTAGACCCATGAGATGCCGCAAAATGCGGCGTCTCATCAGGGTCTACATTGTTTGCCACTCATCCAGTTATTTTAGTAAATTGTACTTGTTCAAATTTTAGATAAACTATGGTAAGGAGTTGAGATGTCTGAATATTAAGGGTAAATACGGTAAAGTAACAGACATAGAAATCAAATGAACGATTATTAGCAAATCTGTAACGATAATCTTTTTTTGTGGAATATATTGATCAATTTATCGATTAACTGATTAATTGTGCCAGCCTTGTTTTCTTATAGGATTCGGGAAAGCACCTGGTATAGGTTATTGGTTGTCCAGGATGGAATACTAGGAGAAGTATTGAAGTCAGTCCTTGATCAGGATCCTATTTCTCCAGTACTCACAGATCTTCATATACAAGCAATTGATAGACGCTTGAAATATGTCTTAGAAGTAGTACAAGACTGCATACAGAAGTTGGGAACTGAAAGGGTTTTACTTTGTGACAGATGAGAATGCAGTGATTTCAAATTCTAGTCACTTATTTATTGGTGATTTTGGTTTTGTTTTTACTTTGTAATAGTTGTTATAGTTGTTAAATAAGATGCAGATTTTAATGTTGATAATGACTACTCTGTTTTCGACATCTTTCGGAAAGACATTTTTTTACATGATGATGTACAGTCGAACCTCAATAGCTCGAACACCAATGGCTCGTTTACTTTGGCAAATTCGAATTCATTTTTGAGTCCCTAGGAAATTCTTCCAGTAGCTCAAGAAAACAAATATTTAGGGAAATTTTCTTATTTTATCATGAAATTGTACGTTGTGTGTACTCATTAGAATCACCTCATTGAGACAATTCTAATGAGTACACTCAATATACAACTATTGTGTAGAAAACTGAAAAAAAAAAATCCCTAAATTGTCGCTATTTGTTTCTGACCTTACATGATGATTAACCCTCAGTGGCTAGAACTACCCATGTCTCGAACAATTTTCTATGGTCCTAAAGATGTTTGAGCCATTGAAGTTTGACTGTACTTAGAAGATATTAATTTCCATAGTTTTGCCTGATTTAACCCTTTTTCGTCCGGGGAACTCTTCTATCACAACTCTTTGGACTGGTCTGTTTCCAAAGCAACATTTTGGTTAGTTTTTGTTGCAACTGCTGTAGCAAGCAGGAGCAACATACGGATCATTTTCTGGGGGCGTTGTTGGCGTCAGCATCAACAATACTAAGTCTGTGCATTTAGGTCTGTACTCACACACCAAGCTTCCAGGCTAGTGAATTTTCATACAGACATCCGCCATGAAGCACCCTGACCACCGCCATCAACTTTACTGGCCTTGGCCTGTTTTCATGCTTGACTGAACAATGCTTAGTCTGTGCGTTGAGCTCCTTTTCTTGAACACCACCATCAGTTGTGACATGGCCATTGGGTGAATTTCTTGTTGCTATGTTGTATAGAAATTCCTATATTTAATGCAAACATTGAAGACCCTGATCAGATGCCACATTCTGTACTGGATCTGCACTGTTTGCAAGTTACACATTTGGGAGTTTCCCGACGAAAATGGGCTCATGCAATATTATTGATGAAACTACTGTATGCCAACAGCTTAATTCTTTTCCTTTGTTTTTAAATATATGAGTTCCAACCATACCAGCCCTAAGTATTTGGACAGACAGGCCTGCACAGTCAATGGAGACCCAGATCAGACATTGCAGAGCATGGAGTCTGATTAGGGTCCTCATCCAACAATTTTTAGAGATATGAACAGGTGGTAAAAGGGACTTGCTCAAATTTCAGGACAAACATGGAAAAGAATTGTCCAAATATTTAGGGTATATACGGTGTTTTCAATGTGTTATTGCAGTGAAGAATTGCAATAAATGCCAAACCATTTAATCAATCTAGAGTTTTTTGGGTTTTTTTTTTTAATATAAAAATAGACATGACAAATGGTTTTTGATAAAATATTGTCAGTCACAGCTTAAATATAATGCTGGGTAAAAAACATTTTTCTAAGTGATGTCGAAAGGACAGTAGAAACCTGTTGATTTGTTATCTTATTTAATTTTATAAGTTTTTTTATACCCAGATTCAAATCAAAATTGAGCTGCATTACAGTAGAAGAGTCGGACTCTATTGCGCAGCCAGTAGCAGGACTGACTGCAAATCCAGGGATCATAAGTTCGTATCCCAGCTCAGTGACATAAATTTCGGGGGTGGTTGGGTGAGGCAAAGGTGTCGTGTATCTTACAGTTGGGCTATGCTTGCTATCCTTGCAGCAGGTAAGGGTAGAGGGGGAATGTTTTTATTTCTGTTTCTTCACTTTCATCCATTTTCCTCTTTCTTCCCTTTCCCTCTCTTTCATCTCCTCTACTACCTCTTCTATCCATTCTCCCATTCTCTGGGAGATGACACAAAATGACCCACAAGGGTTGGCTCATCGTTAAACGGTAAAACCCCAACACAAAAAGACATAAATTTCATGGCAATTGATCATGAAGTCATTTCTGTGTTGATTCTCCCCTTTCCACTGATTAAAGAAGGGCAGTAGTCAGTTACCGGTGAAAGTATTTGCACAAGTACTGGTTAACTGCTTAGAGGACTAAGCCTGCCCAGCAAGCGTCAGTAGGTTAACTGACTGGCTTGACATGACCTTAACAGTGATAACTGGGCCATAAAACCCGAACGCAAATAAAACAACAGAAGAATGCAATTTGCAGAGTGAAGACAAAAATCCACCTAAGGAGCTATTCATCTTCCATCAGTGACATTGCTGTTTATTAGTACCTTAAATTACTCACAATGTTCAAACATATAACTGTTAAACTGTAAAATACTTAAATTTGGCGGCAGCAAATTTTGGCGGTTTTTATGGGTGGACGTTTTGTAGCCCTGTGTGTCTTATGTATGTGGTTCTACAAGGTGATTTTCAAGTGATACACGGTAATCTTCAACCATTTTCCACATTGCATTGTTCTTGGTGTGTGAGTGAATACAAATCATTTCTATTGTTATTTAATTATGCACTGAACCAATAAATTATTATTCAATTATCAAGTTATTTTCAATGAGAATGGACAACTGGATAAACAAGCAGTCATCTTAGCATTTTACTTGATCATGAAATATTTTCTAGTCATTCTCTCCCTTACGCTGATTCAAGAAGGGCAGTTGTCAGTTTCTGGAGAAAGAATGTGCACAATACTGGTTAACTGCTTAGAGGACTAAGCCTGCCCAGTAAATGTGTGGTTAGGTAAACCGACTGCGTTCAACATGACCCCATTGGGTTGATTGGGCCGTAAAACCTCAACACAAACAAAATCCTTTTTCATTACTTTTATCCTAAAACTTGAACGCGCCAGTTTGAATGCCTGATGTGTCTAAAAGGTTCTGACTGAATGGCAAACGTTGCAGACACTAAACGTCACGAAAATATGCCTATATAATTTTGACACCCTTAAATCCCACTTTTATATAGTAAAACTTGGGTTTTGGCATTATTAGTCTTATCTTGTTAAAATAACATAGATTGTGGGTACTCATTAGAACTGCCTCACCAAGGCAGTTCTAATGAGTACCCCAATCTATGTTTTGAGTAGAAATATGAAAAATATCAGAATTTTTTATCTGAAAATTCTCCTTTTTTGGTTTTAAAATTTTCAACATATTTGAATAGGCATGTTTTGTATGAAACTGTTCCTTTTGGAGCATTTTGATGTGGATCTGCACTGTTTGCTTAGGCACAGCTGTCCAAGTACTTAGAGTAAAACTATATTGTGTAGAATGATTCTTAAAGAAAACTGTACACAGGCTATGCTTTTGACAGTACAATGTGGCTTTCTTTGTTCCAGTGTGCCACAATTGGGCCCGGTTGTTCAAAGCATCGTTAGCTTAACAAGCTTGATAGTGGTCAAAATGTAAACTATTCTAGTAAGTACAGTATCTACTGTCCTTTTGACATCTCTCGGAAAGATGTTTTTTGCTTGGCGTTTTATCTTAAATGAAACTATTTTGTTCTGATTGACCATATCTTATCAGAAACCATTTGCCTTTTCTGTTTCTGTGTTTTGTTCTCGAATATGTATTTATCGACAAAAAATGGACTGACTATGCAATATCTCTAGTAAAGTGATTTTTTGGAAGTTTTGTCTAAGAAAATATTTTTTACTTTTCTTAGCTGAATTGGAATTATTAATGTTTCACTACAATATTGTGAAAATTTCAGAAAAATTGAACAGGCAGAACTTGTTGAAAATCTGCCTCCAAGTTACCTACCCTACAAATTTCTGCATAATTTGCATTCATGTTTACTGTGGGAAAAAGTGAAAATATTTGATTTTTTAAAAAAACATTGACTAGAATAAAATTTTTTGTGCATAGATAGTTACGACAAATGGTTTTGCATTAAATCATGACGAAAGTTTGCAAATTTACTTCATCTGTGTAAAGTGCCAAGCAAAAAACGACTTTCTGAAAGATGTCGAAAGCACAGTAATTCACAGTTATTTTTGCTGAAAAAAATGTGAGTAGCAAAAGCTACTCACATTTTTTTCAGCAAAAATATTATTGTTTGCCATATTTAGTGATCAAAGTTTTAACGATATGTTAACTAATGACATCGTCAGTTTTGAACAACTGAGCCCTGATATTTAACATCATGCCCTCACCTAAGGAGTCTTTGACCCCAAGTGATGTGATGGTATGGGTTGTGCCATGCGAAAATGTGGCTTCAGGCATATGTGGACAATGGGGGCCCAGATTAGCCTGTGCATCCATGTAGTCTGATAAGGGCCTTCCCTGTCCGGCCCTATAGAATGGATACTACAGAATGTATGAATGGAGAGCAAAGGCCCAGATGATACATGCGCAGTATAATCTGAATCAGTGCATTTCGTGTGTGTTTGAAGGCACTTTTTTGCTTGACATGGCCTATATTAACCCTTAAAGCGCCAGTCACAACTATTGTCATCTGCTTTGTCATCTGCTTGTGATTTTAAAAGTCATTTTTGCAAACAGTGTGGACCCAGATCAGACTGCTCCTAAAGGAGCAGTCTGATCAGGGTCCACACTGTTTGCCTGTATGCAAAAATAGGTTTGAAAAGTCTGCAAGAATATTCAGCAGACAACATAAACAGATGACAGTTTCAGATGCAGATTTTCTTGGCGCTTTAAGGGTTAAATATCAAATCAGAAGCTAATAGAATGTCTGGGTAGCAAGACATAAAACATGGTCTGTATTTCAAATACCTTCATGTGCAATGACCTTGAGAGTTGTGACAGTGCTACATATAATACAAGGCTTATCAAGTATACAAGATAATAGGCCCAAGTGGCCTTTTTTATTTCATGAGTAGCTACATTATTTTGACATTCTTTCTGAAAATATGGTCTATACTGTATAACGGGTTACATTTTGGTGCTGTAAAAGTTTACAGACAGGTGTCTCAATGGGGCATTTATTAATCCATTACGGACTGAATAAACTCTCCCACACTATATATTGGAAGAGTCCATTTTCGATTTTAGGTATGTCAGGCTATTTGATATAGATATATCTAAAGAAAAATGGTTGAACTATTTGCAAACAGTGGAGACCCTGATCAGATGCCACATTCTGCAGCATCTGATCTGGGCCTGCATTGTTTGCCAGTTACCCATTTAGGGGTCTCCAGGTTTCAATGGGCTAAATGTTTGTATATTTTACTATATGAAGTCAAACAACTAGTAATGTAATTAAATGAGAAACTTCATTTAATGCATTTTCTTTTTACAAGATAGGAAAATTGGTAAAAAATCTTTTTACAAGATAGAAAAATCACCAGCCCATGAAATTGCCTTAAGTGTATGATAATAAGTTTTATATTTAAGTGTCATCTCTCACTAAATGCCATTTTATTTTATCTTTTTCAGATCATAATTTTGCAATAACCATTGAAATATTGAAATATCACTTAAAGAAATGTCTTGGATAATTAGGTGCTAGCAGTGTACAGCTTAACTGTTGAGTGTTACATTAATGGAATATTTTATGAGATATTTGCACTTGTCTTTCTTTACAACTTTCATCCTGGACAGTTTTTATAAATTCTGATATTTGAAAAGTTATTACAAATATTCAGTATGAAAATAGGATGAAAAAGAGTTTAATTTTCTAACTGTTTGCATAACTGAATCTCATTCAAGGTCACTGTGCGAGCTAAGAGAACATTAAGATCATCATTCTTTTTACATATAAGATTCATTTACATTTGTCATCTACTATTTTTCTTAAAAAATAAGAAATCATTGATTTGTAATCTGCTTATTCAGGGTAGAGATTGCGGGCTTAGGTCTAGATAAGGGTGGGTATCAGATAAATAGTTTTCTTATTTTCCAATGAAAACATATGTTGTGGGTACTCATTAGAAGCACCTCACCAAGGTGCTTCTAATGAGTTCCCACAATGTATGTTTTTGTCAAGAAATAAGAAAAAAAAAGTAGGTACTTTTTGGTTGAAAAAAGCGCCTTATCAAGAGCTATGATTCTGAAAATTAAAATATCTCCAGCAGGTGCTACGGCTAACAGTTATTCTCATAGTCATCATAGGACATTAAGGAGGAGTATTTTATGATAATTCAGGGATAATTTTCTCCAGTTCTCAATTTATGGAGAAATAAGAAAAAAATATCTCAGCAATTATCATCAAATACTGCTCCTTAACAAGTCCTGTGCAGTTATAGTTCTTTTATTCAATATAGCTATACAATATTCTTCTCATGGTTTCATTTTGTTTTTGGAGTATTTTTACCATTATTATAATGATTAATATGTACCAATTTGTGTTCTTAATGCCTACAAAATAATAGGTATAGATATCGAGGGTTGAGCACAAGGCTGTAGTAACTCAAACATATTTTTGAAACCCTTTTTTAGGGGCAACTTTGACGCCTTTGTAAACAATGCAAATTTAGGTGCCATTGCTCATCCGTGCAATAGTACCTAAATTTCCATTGTTTACAGAAAGAAATGTTGTAATCTTCATAACGCCTTCATGGTGAGGAGATTAAGAATTGGGAAAAAAACAACCATCTGACGTGCTACAGTCTTGCGATCAACCCTCGATATAAGGTATATAAGCATTGCTCAAGATAAGATATTTGTCTCTGTAAAAAACTCTTGATATTTGTCTTATACAGTCAACCTTCTTTATACCGACACAACCATTCTCTCCCTTCTGCTAATCCAAGACGGGTAGTTGTCAGTTTCTGGCGAAAGAATGTGCACAATACTGGTTAACCACTTAGAGGACTAAACCTGCCCAGTAAAAGTGTGGTTAGGTAAACTGACCATGCTCGACATGACCCCATTGGGTTGACTGGGCCGTAAAACCTCAACACAAACAAATCTACACTCGATACAAGGACAAAATTTGTTACGATGATAATTTGTATGGCATGAATTTTTTTTAGCTCAAAGAGGTGACAGTTAATCAGATATCATGTAAGAACATTGTATTTAATACTTCAAGAACCATATGTTTTATGTTTTGGATTTTTGTTAGAGTCGCCTTCATGAGGCAGTTCTAACAAAAAATCCAAAACATATGTTCTCTGAGGAAACAAGAGTATAACAAGGCCTTTCTTACTTATCATTCTTTGCATTAAGGATTCTTTACAACAGCAAATTCATTTTAATGGCAACATCTTTGGAAACAAATGCTGTCGTTGTAATGAGGGTTCACTGTACGAGGGTCCAGCAAAAAGTTTTGTCACTGGGTTCGGATTACTTCAGTGCCACGTTTTATCAAACATATTTTTATTACAAACCTTCAAAGTATTCCCCCTTTACTGAAACACATTTTTGTAACCTTTTTACCCAGTCACAAAAAGCAGATAAATAGTCTTCTTTTGGTATCTGTTGGAGACACTGATAAATATCGCTGCCAAGAGAACTTCTAGATGTATACTTATTTCCAGAAAGCATGTTCTTAAGCCTTGGAAATAAAAAGAAGTCAAAGTGACTCAGGTCAGGTGAATAAGGTGGATGGTTTAAAACATTCACCTTTTCAGAAGCCAAAAAAGACTTAACAACCTCACACTTATGAGAGAAGGCCTCGGTGGCTCAGTTGGATGCACGTCTGACTGGAGACCAGGAGGTCGCGGGTTCGACCCCTGCCGAGGTCGGCAACATTCTTTCGTGGAGATTGATCATGAAATGTTTTCTACGGTCATTCTCTCCCTTCCGCTGATTCAAGAAGGGCAGTTGTCAGTTTCTGGCGAAAGAATGCGCACGATACTGGTTAACCGCTTAGAGGACTAAGCCTGCCCAGTAAACGTGTGGTTAGGTAAACTGTCCGCGCTCGACATGACCCCATTGGGTTGACTGGGCCGTAAAACCTCAACACAAACAAACTTATGAGAGAAGGCGTTGCCATGTAAAAAGTGGACTCCTGACCATCCTTTGCTTGGTCCATGTTCCAATGTAACGAGTAAATTCGTCAGTGTATATGACTGCATCTATTTCAATTTAAAATAACTCATTCAGTCGGAAAGCAATTTGCACGAAATAAACGGGTATCGTTAGCTATTCAGCACACCATTCAAGTGCAGTGAAGCATTTTAAAATATACCTGGGATAAAATTTAGGAAGCCTATCAGTGACAGAACTTTTTGCAGGACCCTCGTATCTCCATGGAAACATATGTAATGAGTACTAATTAGGTTCTAATGAGTACATACAGCATATGTTTTTATGGAGATAGAAGAAAAATAGTTATCAGGATACCTCTCATACTGTATTCAATCTTTGGACAGATTTAAGCAAACAATGTAGACCCAGATCAGGCACTGTAGAACACAGCATCTGATAAGTGTCTGCACTATTTACCAGTCATCTAGCCATTTTTGATACATCAACAGATAGTAAATTAGGTTCAAATTTTAGGATAAGTATAGTAAGTTGAAGTGTTCAGGGCCCAGTTGTTCAAAGCATCGTTAGCTTAACAAGCTCGTTAAGGGTCATTTCGTTAACTGTTTTAGCAGATTCAGTATACAATATTCTGATATTTTTTGCTGAAAAAATGTGAGTAGCTGTTGCACTCACATTTTTTTCAGCAAAAAATTTCAGCATATTTGCGTATCACTCGATGTAAATTTTAACGAATCGTTAAGTAACGATATCATTAGCTTTGAACAACTGGGCCCTGAAATATTTTTTTTTTATTTATTTATTTTTTTTTTTTTTGAGAAAATAAGATGTGACATTTTATCTGAATTGTCTGAGACAGCAGCCAATTCATATAAAAATGTCAAACCTTATTTTCTTAGCACAGTAATATAATAATATTCAAAAAATGTGGTCTGCTACAATTTTGCTTGGCACTTTAGGGTTAAGGTGTCAGAATATTTAGGGTAATTTTGGTAGATTTATGATGTATTTTAAGTCCATACATTTATGATGTATTTTAAATCCATACATTTATGATGTATTTTAAATCCATACATTTATGATGTATTTTAAATCCATGTCTTCCATACTTTAAGGTAATACCTACTGTCCTTTCGACATCTCTTGGAAAGACGTTTTTTGCTTGGCGTTTTATGTTCAATGAAAATATTTGGTTCTGGTTGACCATATCTGGTCAGAAACCATTTGTCTTTTATGTGTCTGTGTTTTGGTCTCAAATATTTACACAAAAATTAAAGTTACGGCCAAAAGTTGGTCTGACCTATGCTATTTCAAAAGTAAAGAGATTTTTTTTAACTTTTGTCTAAGAAAATATTTTTTTACTTTTCTTTGCTGAATTTGAATTTAATATTGACGTTTTACTACAAAATATTGTGAAAATTTCAGAAAAATTGAACAAGTGGAACTTGTTGAAAATTTGGCTCCAAGTTACCTACCCTACAGATTTCTGCATGATTTGGCTTCATTTTTACTGTGGGAAAAAGTGAAAATATTTGATTTTTTAAAAATCAATAACTACAATGAAGCTTTTTGTACATAGGTAGTTAAAACAAAAGGTTTTGCATTAAATCATGACAAAATTTTGCAAATTTACTTCTTCTGTGTAAAGCGTCAAGCAAAAAACGACTTTCTGAAAGATGTCGAAAGCACAGTAACAACAGCTGCCTTAATGTACATGCAAACTGTTCATGTCCAGGTTGACTTGGTTAGGGCATGCAGTCTCGTTTTTAGGATCTACCATGTCTAGATGTTGACTGGGCCACTTGCATATCTTAACCAAACCTGAACTGGACATGCACATTAGCTTTAATGCAGATTTTTGTTTCATGACGGCATATTTATTTGATTTTCATAAAGATCTGTTTTTTTATCTTCACTTTTAGGTTAGTCTCAGACTCACTGGTACCTATATGACCCTCCTTATCAATTTCTTACTTAGAAACAACTTTTAGGTACTCATGGAAAGTGCCCAGATGAGGCAATGCTTGTGAGTACCCATAAGGTAAGTTTTGGTGCAAAAGTGACAAAATGTCCCAAATTATCAGTGAAGTTACCGTCTTACTTGGATCTGTTAGATATGCAGATATTACTGACGTACATAAAGGGGAACTGTGGCCTGCATTTAATGTGAAGTGCACTTGCAGATTTTGCTGTCATTTTGCAAACAAAGACAACTTTTGGAGATTGTAATTTGCTTCTTTTATATTTAAGCCATTTAACCCTTAAATCACAACAGTTGTCGCCTGCTTTGTCATCTGCTTGTGATTTTAAAAGTCACTTTTGCATACAGGCAGTGTGGACCCAGATCAGACTGCTCCTCTAGGAGCAGTCTGATCAGGGTCCACACTGCCTGTATGCAAAAAATTTTTTTTTGAAAAATTTGCAAGATTATTCAGCAGACAACATAAACAGACAACTTTTTCAGATGCAGGTTTTCTTGGCTTTTTAAGGGTTAAATCATTCAAAAAAAGACGAGAACCTAACTCAGAGGATAATGATTTGATGATGGTTTGGTGTTTTATGTCTCTTTCAACATTAATATTTGTCACATCAGGATGATGGAAGGATGATAATGAAAGGCTCTGTGCAATGAAGTGCCTTTACAGTCATGAGTGCAATTCCCCCAACTAGCAGTATACGAACCTGTGACTGTTATTTTTCCCTGCTCCATTTCTTATATCCTAGAATCTCAGTCTCTATTTTAATCTGTCTCATATTTTAGCAATCTTGACATTGACTTTGTCAGCCACAGTATTACAAGCAAAAAAGAGGGCTTAACCCTTAAAGCGCCAAGAAAAACTGCATCTGAAAATGTCTGTTTATGTCGTCTGCTGAATATTCTTGCAGACTTTTCAAACCTATTTTTGCTTACAGGCAAACAGTGTGGACCCATATCAGACTGATCTGGGTCCACACTGTTTGCAAAAATGACTTTTAAAATCACAAGCAGATGACAAAGCAGACGACAATAGTTGTGATTGGCGCTTTAAGGGTTAATGCTTATGTAAGTAGTGAAGACCCATATGAGCATGTCCCAAATGCTACAGTCAAACTGCATGGTGTTCCGCTAAAATAAGTTTTATTTTATTTTTATACCCCCAGCATACGAAGTATGCCAAAGGGGTATATAGGTTTTGTCTGTTCTATTTGTCTGTTCATCTGTCCATCCTTCCGTATGTCTGGATGTGATTTCGTCCGTTAACCCTTTCTATAACCAAGGTTTACTTCGAAGTTTTTTGATTACCTATAACTCTGCAGCCACTGATCAAAAACTTTTCATATTTGGTATGGGGGTACCTGGGAGAGTTCTCTTCCATTCTACATCTATGAATTCCTGGGTCATGCCCAGGGTAGGGCTAGAGGTCAAAATCTAGGACACCCCATTAAAGTAGTATATTGCAGTTTGTTTATACAAACAACCTCTTAATTTTATCACATCAACACATAGTGTAATAAGGTCAAGGTCTTTGTGACCTTATTTTCATGCTTCAGTGATTTTGCCTTATATTTTGAAGCCTATTTCATGGATTAATGCCTCAATAAAGTAGTATGTTGCAGTTTGTTTATACAAACAACTTCTTAAAGAAGGATGGGCATCAGACATGTTTATCACATCAACATTCAATGTAATAAGGTCAAGGTCACTGTGATCATATTTTCATGCTCCAGCGATTTGCCTTATGTCTTGAAGACTATTTCATGGATTAATGTGATACTTGGAATATTGGTTCTGTGTGCCACCACGATTGACAGCATAACAAATATAGGTCACCTTGACCTATATTTCATGGTCCAGTAATTTTGCCTCTTATCTTGAATGTTATTTGATGTATGAACATCATTATTTGGGATTATGAATTGATATGATCCAACAGTTGACCTAAAAGTAAATGTAGGTCTCTGTGACCTATATTTCATAGTCCAGCGATTTTATGTTACATCTTGAAGACAATTTGATGTTTTAGTATCATATTTTTGGATTATGTGACCTGTATTTCATAGCCCTGTGATTTTGTTTTATATTTCCCACTATTTGATGCCTAAATGTCATATTTACATATAATGACACAGTGTGACCCAAGCTTTCACCTCAAAGTAAGTATAAATCAGTAGGACCTATATTTCATGGTCTAGTGATTTTGCTTAATATCTTTTAGATAATTTAATGGATTAACATCATCGTTGGTATAATGTGTCAGTATGACCATCAGATTAACTTCTCAAGTATATGTGGGCCAGTGACCTATATTTTATGGCCCAGCAACTTTGCTTCATGTCTTGAAGACTGTTTACTCCAGGAAAGTTGTACTTGGGATGATAGATCAGTGCCACTTAAAGACTGACAATATAAACTATATCTTGCCTTATACCATTTTCATTAACTTTAAAATATTTTATAGTTAAGAAATGGCGCTGGCCGGGGGTATTCGTGACCCTCTGGGCACTTGCTCTAGTTTCCGAAACATTTGGACTGATATGCTTGAGCAAACAGTGTAGACCAAGATAAAGGAGCAGTTTGATCAGGGTTTACACAGTTTGCTATTCAGCAGGAACTTTTTAGACATATCACTGGTAAGCCAAATTTTAGACTAAGTATGATAGACTAAGGTTTTACAAACATTATGGGTGATTACAGAATGTACCTAAATATTCAAATAGTAATGCAAAACCCTAAATTAGACAGCATAGACTGAGGAAGCTGTTCATTGTCCCCAATGTGTAGTGTTCCATCAGTACTTCCTAGACATTGAGTAAACCAGGTAGAAAATGGACTTACCATATTAGACCTAATTACTGCACTTTGTGCTTAGTTTTTTTCAAAATTACTGGGACAGTGTGTGGTAAAATATGTATCCACCAATACTAAGGGTACACATGAAAAAAAAAAAGATCAGTGAGGGACTTATCTTATGATGCTAATGCAATGTTTTTGTGTTTTTATACCCTGCTACACGATACTAGTGGGGTATTATGGTACCATGTTGATTGTCCGTGTGTCTGTCTGTCCATCTGTCTGTCATACCATCTGTCTGTATTTTTGTTTCCAGACAATCACTTTAGCAAATGTCAATGGATTTTCACCAAACTTGGTATGGGCATTGAAATTGTGGAGATCTGGTTTGGGATTGCAAATGGGCAAATTTTGACAATTTTTTGACGGAGTTATCTGCCCAAGACACATCCATGTTTTCGTTCCCAGATGATAACTTGAGTAAATGTTAATTGACTTTCACTAAGCATATAAAATGGACTCACTAAACTTGGTATATGCATTGATATTGTGGAGATCTGGTCTGGGACTGCTAATAGGCAAATTTTAGTCAATTTTTGACAGAGTTATCTGCCAGCGACATTATTTTCTTTATAAAATTATATATTGTGGGTACTGATTTGAATGGTATCAACAAGTTGATGCCATTCAGATGGGTACCCATAACATATGCCTTTATAAAAAAGTAGATAAAAAGTATACTGGCAGTAATCTGAAGTTAAAGAATTGCTTCACTGCACGCTTATAGGGGTATGTGTGGTAATTAGGTCAAATATGGTATTCAAACTTTAGGTAAGGAGTATGGGTATATAGATATTTACGGTTATTACAGTAATATTTTCATATGTATTTAGCCACCATTTATTTGATGCTGATCAATTATGTCCATTTGTTGACTGAAACAATGGGTATTGCCAGTTATTAGATATTTTTGGAATATACTGGAATATACAGTGGAAGTAATTTCCGAACTATTGTTTGTACCTTGTGAAATGCTGCCACTGTAAGTTACTATATTGGCAATAAGAGAAAGACAAATCAGGTTTTAACATTGTATGCTGTGTGGATGCTGACTGGTATTATGACATCAGTGATATATGTGCTTAAAAAGAATTGATGCAATTTTAAGGGGAGGCAACTCTATCCACATTTTTTGTCTCCCGTCTGAAAAGAGGTCTACTTTAAAAGGAAAGAATTTGCTTCCTTGGGAGCATATTCTTCCATTTTAGAGACGACTTCTCAAAAGGGTAGTAGCCTGCCAAAAAAAAAAAAAAAAAAAAAAAAAAAAGAAAAGAAAAGAAAAAACAAGGTGTCACGAAAGTTGCCTTTCTTGAAAGATATGGCATCTACCATGTACATGTACTGTATAACCGTAAGTATTGGGACAGATAGGCCTGTACAAACAGTGTAGACTCAGATTAGTTGCAGCAAAATGTGGCCTCTGATCAGCATCTACATTGTTTAGCATACATGTAGCAATATTTCAAGCACATCAGCAGGTAGTAGAATGGACTATTTCAAAGTTTAGGAGAAGTATGGTAAGTAGATAAGGTGTCCCAATACTTACGGTAAATATGGTATGTGGTTTACTTAACCGTTGTCATGCTGAATAAATAAGATGCCACACCCACTTATCATTTTCAGCCAATCAGATTACTTGATCCTTGTTTTTGATAGAAATTCACATATTTTATGACAAACAGTGCAGATCCAGATCAGTTGGCTTCTTCAGAAGCCAACTGATCTGGATCTACACTGTTTGCTAATGCAGGGCATGTCGTGTTCAGCAAAGGAAGGGTTAAGATGAATAGATACATCTGGAAGATTTCTGCAGTCATTTTGAAAAAAGAGACAACTCTTGTAGACAGAAAGTTGCCCAATTAGTATTTCAAAATGGGGAACAATTTGCTTATAGAGGGAATACATTCTTTCCTGCTTTTGCTACCTCTGTGTGTGAAATTATATTTATCTTGTCCTGCATTTTTACACAAGATAATGGTTATAATTTCTTCAAGAATTTTGACAAAATATTCTATGTGTATTGAACAGAATATCAGCTTTAGTAGTCCTTCATACCAATGTGATTGTTTAGTCATCACCCCTTTGAAATTTTAACACTATATGAAAACAGATCTGTTAAGAGAAATTGGAATGTCTGTGTGTTTACATAATGAGTTATCAAGAACATGTGTTCTGTTATTATTTTCTTAAAAAGAATAAAATATTTTTGCGTAATGTTTGTCTTTGTGTTTCTTTGTTTTCTATCACATGTTTGGGTACCAGTATATGCTTTCTATAGCATAAAGCACCAGTTTAGATGGGATATCAGGTACATATTTTCTTATTTCTGCACAAGAACATGTGCTGTGGGTACTTATTTGAAGTGCCTCACTGAGGTGCTTCTAATGAGTACCTACAGCATATGTTTTAATGCAGAAATAAGAAAAATATTGAAACTTTTTGGGTAAAAAAGCTTTCAAAAAGTGTTTTACGATAAATGTCCTAAAATTTTGAAGACTTTATTCCATACTATTTTGACCTAAATTTTGCTTTTTATGCAGTTCTTTCCTAAGATATTTAGTGGAAAGGCAAACAGTGTAGACCCTGATCAGACTGCTCCTGAGGAGCAGTCTGATCAGGGTCTGCATTGTTTGCATATGCCAGTTTTTCAGCACCTTGGGTGTATGAAATTTTAGGACACTTACCATATCTGGAGCTGTGAGAGAATATTTTGGTGAAATTATGAAGTTGTAAAAAAGTACTGAAATATTTACACGTGTGTCTGACCTAATACTGAGGATAAGTAATGTAATTTATATTAACCCTTGATCGATTTATGCTGAGTGGACTCATCTTCCGTAAGTCTTTGGACAGGTCCATTTTCATTAGTAGGGGTGTCTGGTTAGTTTTTATTATTACAATGTTTTATAGAAATTCCTGTAGTTGATGCAAACATTGTAGACTGATCAGATGCCATGTTCTGTGCTATCTGATCTAGGTCTACACTGTTTGCCAATGCTCCTTTTATGGGACGCTAGGCATAAATTTGTTAAAGTGTAATAACAGTTGCAGCAGACAACAATATTTTTTTTGCTATTTAGAGAAACTAAGCTTTGACACTGTATGTGAATCATCTGCCTTGTGGAGAATAAGGCAGAGGAGCCATATGGAATGTCAGCATTATTTTCATAGAAAAAAAAAAGTTTTCTGCTACAATTTTGCTTAGCAGTTCAAGGATTGCAGGTTTTTTTTGTTATTTTATCAGTGAGACTATTTTCTGAAAGTTTGTTTGCCAGCATATTCTTGCAAATGTTTTATATTAGTGCACATATATAAGCGAAGATACCCAGGAAATGCCACAGTCATGAATGGCAACCCTCCTGTGGCATCAGAAGACGGAGAGATGAGGAACAAATAAGGACAACACAAATACCACAGATGCATAAACAAAGAAGAACTGCATTAACCCTAGTCCTGCTGAACCCGGATATACCCTGCCTTTGCAAACAGTGTAGATCCAGATCAATTGGCTTCTGAAGAAGCCAACTGATCTGGATCTACACTGTTTGCCATTAAGTATTAAATTATATCCATTAAGTATTAAATTATATCAACAATACAGATTAAGTATTCTGATTGACTGACAATTAGAAATGGGTGTGGCCTCTTAATTTATTCAGCAGGACAAGGGTCAATATAATCTCCTTGGAATGATCAGTAGGAAAACTACTTGGGGCAGTATATAAAGCAAACAATTTCAGAAAGATAATTTCAACAGTACTGCTCCCAGCATTTTCTTGATGACTAACAGAAGCTTTAAACAACATGATGTACAATGCAGGCCCTTGTGCCATGTTGAGCAAGGAAGGCAGATCAGTCTCTGCATCTGGCAGTCAAATCAGGGACTTTGTTGAAACTATGGCTAATGTAGAGTCTGGCAACAACAGTGAAGACCCTAATCAACTGTCCACTAATAAAATCAGTGGCTGTTGAAGAACATTCAGCAGAGAAGGTCCTAATCAGCTATCCACTAATACAATCAGTGTCTATTGAAGAATACATGTATTTCTGCAGAGAAGGTCCTAATCAATTTCCCACTAATAAAATCAGTGTCTGTTGAAGAATATTTCAGCAGAGAAGGTCCTAATCAGCTGCCCACTAATAAAATCAGTATTTATTGAAGAACATTTCAGCAGAGAAGGTCCTAATCAGCTTCCCTCTAATAAAATCAGTGTCTATTGATAAACATTTCAGAATAGAAGGTCCTAATCAGCTGTCTACTAATAAAATCAGTGGCTGTTGAAGAATATTTCAGTAGAGGTCAAAATCTGCTGCTCACTAATATAATCAGTGTCTACTGAAGAACAATTCAGCAGAGAAGGGCCTAATCAGCTTCCCACTAATAAAATCAATGTCTGTTGATGAACATTTTAGCAGAGAATGTCCCAATCAGCTGTCCACTAATAAAGTCAGTGGCTGTTGAAGAATATTTCAGCAGAGAAGGTCCTAATCAGCTGCCCACTAATACAGTCAGTGGCTATTGAAGAGCATTTTAGCAGATAAGGTCCTTATCAGCTGTCCACTAGTAAAATCAATGTCGTGAAGAACATTTGAGTGGAGAAGGTCCTAATCAGCTGCCCACAAATAAAATCAGTGTCTACTGAAGAACATTTCAGCAGAGAAGGTCCTTATCAGCTGTCCACCAATAAAATCAGTGTCTATTGACGAACATTTCAGCAGAGAAAGTCCTAATCAGCTGTCCACAAATAAAATCAGTGTCTTTTTAAGAACATTTTAGCAGAGAAGGTCCTCATCAGCTGTTCACTAATAAAATCTGTGCCGAATGAAGAGCATTTCAGTACAATTGATCTTAATCAGCTGTCCACTAATAAAATCAGTGTGAATTGAAAAACATTTTAGAAGAGAAGGTCCTAATCAGCTGCCCTTTAATAAAATCAGTGACTTTCAAAGAGCATTTCAGCAATGAAGATCCTAATCAGCTGTCCGCTAATGAAATCAGTGTCTATTGAAGAACATTACAGCAGAGAAGCCCCTTATAAGCTGTCCACTAATAAAATCAGTGGCTACTAAAGAGCATTTCAGTAGAGAAGGTCCTAATCAGCTGTCCACTAATAAAACCAATGGCTATTGAAGAACATTTCAGCAGAGAAGGTCCTAATTAGCTGTCCACTAATTAAATCAGTGTCTATTGAAGAACATTTCAGCAGAGAAGGTCCTTGTCCACTAATAAAATCAGTGTCTATTGAAGAATGTTTCAGCAGAGAAGGACCTAATCAGCTAGCTGTCCACTAATTCAGCGCTGTGGTGCAGTGGTAAAGCGTCGGACTCGAGATCGAGAGGTACCGGGTTCGATCCCCACTAACTGCAAGTGTTGTTTCCTTGAGCAAGAGACTTTATCCGCATTGCTTAGTACTGGTTTCTACCCAGGAAAAAAGAGGGCCACGTGGAAGATTAGTACTAGATTACTAAATGTGTTACCCTCTATAAATAAAGTCGATTATTATTATTATTATTATTAATAAAATCGGTGGCTACTGAAGAACATTTCAGCAGAGAAGGTTCTAATCTGCTGTCCACTAATTAAATCAGTGTCTATTAAAGAACATTTCAGCAGAGAAGGTCCTAATCAGCTGTCACTAATAAAATCAGTGTCTACTAATAGAAAGTCATAATCAACTAGCTGTCCACTAATAACATCAGTGTCTACTGAAGAGCATTTTAGCAGAGAAGGTCCTTATCAGTAGTCCGCTAGTAAAATCAATGTCTGTTGAAGAACATTTGAGCAGAGAAGATCCTAATCAGCTGCCCACAAATAAAATCATTGTCTATTTGAAGAGCATTTCAGTAGAGAAGGTCCTATCAGCTGTCCACTAATATTATCAGTGTCTGTTGAAGAACATTTTGGCAGAGAAGATCCTAATCAGCTGTCCACTAATAAAATCAGTGTCTATTGAAGAACATTTGGCAGAGAAGGTCCTTATCAGCTGTCAAATTATAAACTCAGTATCTTGATAAGAACATTTCAGCAGAGAAGGTCCTAATCAGCTGCCAACTAATAAAATCAATGTCTACTGAAGAACATTTTAGCCGTGAAGGACCTAATCAGCTGTTCACTAAATTAGTGTCAACTGAAGAACATTTCAGTACAAAATGTCCTAATCAGCTGTCCACTAATAAATCAGTGTCTACTGAAGAACATCTTAGCAGAGAAGATCCTAATCAGCTGCCAACTAATAAAATCAATGTCTACTGAAGAACATTTTAGTGGTGAAGGACCTAATCAGCTGTTCACTAATAAAATTAGTGTCTACTGAAGAACATTTCAGTACAAAAGGTCCTAATCAGCTGTCCACTAATTAATCAGTGTCTACTGAAGAACATCTTAGCAGAGAAGGTCCTAATCAGCTGTTCACTAATAAAGGCAGTGCCGACTGAAGAGCATTTCAGTAAAAAAGGTCCTAATCAGCTGTCCTATAATAAAATCAGTGTCTATTGAAGAACATTTTAGAAAAGAAGGTCCTAATCAGCTGTCCTATAATAAAGTCAGTGTCTATTGAAAAACATTTTAGAAGAGAAGGTCCTAATCAGCTGCCCATAAATACAATCAGTGTCTATTAGAAAGCATTTCAGCAGAGAAGGTTCTCATCAGATGTCCACTAATGAAATCAGTGCCTACTGAAGAACATTTCAGCAGAGAAGGTCCTTATCAGCTGTCCAGTAATAAAATCAGTGGCTGTTGAAGAGCATTCCAGTAGAGAAGGTCCTAATCAGCTGTCCACCAATAAAATAAGTGTCTATTGAAGCACATTTTAGCACGGAAGGTCGTAATCAACTGTCCAATAATTAAATCAGTGTCTGTTGAAGAACATTTGAGCAGAGAATGTCCTAATCAGCTATCCACTAATAAAATCAATGTCCATTGAAGAATGTTTCAGCAGAGAAGGTCCTAATCAGCTGCTCACAAATAAAATCAGTGTCTGCTGAAGAATGTTTCAGCAAAGAAGGTCCTAATCAGCTGTCCACTAAAAAATCGGTGTCTGTTGAAGCACATTTTAGCAGAGAAGGTCATAATAAGCTGTCCACTAAATAAATTAGAGTCTGTTGAAGAACATTTCAGCAGGATTGTCCTAATCAGCTGTCCACTAATAAAATTTGTGACTACTGAAGAATGTTTCAGCAGAGAAGGTCCAAATCAGCTGTCCACTTATAAAATCAGTGTCTGTTGAAGAACATTTCAGCAGAGATGGTCCAAATCAGCTGCCCACTAATAAAATCAGTGTCAAAGTGTTGAAGACTTTTTCATCAGAGAAGAACCTAATTAGCTGCCCACTAATACAATCAGTGGCTATTGAAGAGCATTTCAGCAGAGTATGTCCTAATTGGCTGTCCACTTATAAAATCAGTATCCACTGAAGAACATTTCGGCACAGAAAGCAGCTTCCCACGAATAAAATCAGTAGCTTTTGAAGAGCATTTAAGCAGAGAGGCCCTAATTAGCTGCCCACTAATAAAATCAGTGTCTATTTAAGAACCTTTCATTTAACTGAGTACCAGGTGACAATGTGTCTGTTGAAGAATATTTCAGCAGAAAAGGTCCTTATCAGCCTGATGATGCGTAAGCTGATATTGGCCTTTCCTGTTTGAGGACGGAATAAGGACCTTTTTCTGCATTGTACATTACTTTTTTCCACATTTTACTAAGTACTAGGGGACAATGCTGACTTAATTTTTTTTTTCAACTTCTGTTAGTAAATAAAGTGAAGAAACCGTTGAAATGCGATAATCATGAAGTACATCCTTCCTGAGGCACTGAAAGAAGAGCTGAGGTCAAGGTCAGGTCATACTTTGTCATTTACAGCTGTGTTTAAGTTTTGAAAAGTCTACATGACTGCTGAAGTATGTAAGGTATAGCTTTCATATTTTGTCCATACCAACCTAAGGGATTCAGCATGCAAGATATAGCTTTCATATTTTGTCCACACCAACCTAAGGGAAGATTTTTCAATGGCATATACCCTATCCCTCTGTTTGACATTCTTCAGACATCAAAGTCAGGTCATACTCTGTCATTTACAGCTATGTTTGAGTTCTGCATTTAATCTTTACTTTCTAAAGATTGTTTTCTTCTCCGATCATCCCTTTCCGGCGAGCTCATTGTCTTCTGACAACTCTTGTTATGCCCTACGTTTTTTAACAGTGTAGATCCAGATCAGTTGGCTTCGAAGAAGCCAACTGATCTGGATCTACACTGTTAAAAATGTATGAAATCACTGACACACAAAGAAGTCACTGACACACAAAGAAGTCACTGACGCACAAAGAAGAACTGTAACAGAGGAATCTTGGAACAATCAGCAGAAAAACAACTGGGGACCTAAACTACAGGATTTAGCAGTTACTGTCTTTTCGACAGCATTTGGAAAGACGTTTTTTGCTTGGCGTTTTATTTTGAATGAAAATATTTTGTTCTGATTGACACTATCTTATCATTTTTCTTTTCCATTTCTGTGTTATGTTCTCAAATATTTACCCTAAAATTAAATCTATGACCCATGAAATTTCTATAGTAAGGTGATTTTTTTTGAATAAGTGGATATGCTTGAAAATCTGTCTCCAAGTTACCTAGCCTGCAGGATTCTGCATAAATTGCGTTCAATTTTACTATGGGAAAAAAAAGTGAAAATATTGATTTTTAAAAAAAAAAAAAAAAATGACTAGAATAAAACCTTTTGCACATAAGTAGTTATGACAAATAGTTTTGCATTAAATCATGACAAAAATTTGCAAATTTATCTCTTCTGTGTGAAGCGCCAAGCAAAAAAAAAAAAAAAAAAAAAAAAAAAATGACTTTCTGAAAGATGTCGAAAGCACAGTATTTTATTTGACAAGACTGGATGTAGGAGTAGATAAAGCATATCAATATTTATCAATTTTATGTAAAATCCAGGGATGTGATGAAACTTCATGATTAATCCTGATTTCAGGATTGAGCGTGAAACTTCACTTTTACACTTGCTCATTAGACCATCCTTTTGTGTCAGAAGTAGTTATTTGGGTTAATGTAAGTCTGAAATAACTTTAAAAACTAATTATTAGTTGTATAGCTCCAGATAAGAAGGGGTATCACATAATAATTTTCTTATTTCTCTATAAAACATATGTTGTGGGTACTCATTAGAAGTGCCATGGGGAGGCGCTTCTATTGAGTACCCACAACATATGTTTTTATTGAGAAATAAGAAAAATATTAGTAGCTTTGAGTGGACTGTTTAGATTTCAGGATTGATTATTAGCGACTGTTCTCATCCCTGAAGATCGAACATATAATATCAATAGGGAAAATAGTTGATATTTTATTACAATCAAACTTATATTAGCCCATTTTTGTAGGGCTCTTCTATCTTAACACTTACACTGGTCCATTTCTAACGGGAGGCATGTCTGGCAGTTTTCTTTTATTGCTACCATGTTTTATAGAAACTCCTGTATTTACTGCAAACATTGTAGACCCTGATCAGATGCCAAATTCTGTGGGTCTACACTGTTTGTCAATGCCATTTCTATGGGACACTGGACATAAATGAGTTAACAGGGCTGCGTTCAGAGTGCAAGTTACTCGCGAGTGTTTTGCCTGAATGCCTTGGAAGTCTTCATTCACTATCACTTTACACTATTAAATACATCCCTGTATTCACACTGGCCGCCATTTTGGTTGTGCCAGAATACAGCTGGATTGCATTCTGGGCCCAGTTGTTCAAAGCGTCGTTAGCTTAACGAGCTCATTAAGGGCCATTTCGTTAACTGTTTTAGTGGATGCAATACACAATATTCTGATATTTTTTGCTGAAAAAATGTGAGTAGCTTTTGCACTGCAAAAGCTACTCACATTTTTTCAGCAAAAAATTTCAGCATATTTGCGTATCACTTGATGTAAATTTTAACGAATCGTTAACTAACGATGTTGTTAGCTTTGAACAACTGGGCCCTGAAGTACAAACTTATCGTGAGCATTTTTACCTAATGACGGCCAGGGCCCAGCTGTTCAAAACTAACAATATTGTTAGTGAACATATCGTTAAAAGTTTGATCATTAAATATGGCATACACGCTAATATTTTTGCTGAAAAAATGTGAGTAGCTTTTGCAAATCACATTTTTTTCAGCAAAAATATCTGTGAATTATAGATATTGTACTTTCTAGAACAGTTAACATTTTGACCACTAATGAGCTCGTTCAGCTAACGATGCTTTGAACAACTAGGCCCAGGTGTTTTGCACTTCTGCAGGCAGCTATGGACTGCATTATGGAAAGCCGAACACTCAGCGCGAAGGTTTGCAGATATTTGCTAATTTTCCGATCTGTTGCAAACAAACATACATAAACTTTATTCACACTGATAACCACTTTGGTTGTGCCAGAGGATAGCTCTAGGAATAGTTCACAAATACTTGTTACCGTTCAAGAACACAGTTTCTTAAGGCAGACAACAGAGTCTCTGATCAGACTGTGTGGATGAGTCTTCGTAGGATGCAGATGTCTGAAAGTATGTTTTCTCAAGTTGCAACTCGCATGTTTGAAATCATGGCACATGTACATTATTTTTTACCTAAAGTAGATCTATGTCATCAAGAAGCCATCTGTCTTTAACTGGACCCTTTTTGTTTCTAGTTGTGTTTCGTTCATTTCTAGTATATAAATATTTTCTGTTTGCAAATAAACCGTAGTTTCTTGAAATGGGTTCCTTCGGATCTTCTAAAGTATCAAACTCATTGATACCAGTTGCTTGTTTTCTTGAAATATTTTGAGTGTTGACATCAAACCTGTAGTTAACTTTGTTGCATCCTTCAAAGGTCTTTGAATTCTCTCTGTATGATTTAGAGGTTAATACGTGGTTACTTTTAGGTTTTGTGCTTTCTGTGTTTAAGTCTTCTTCATCCTTCAGTTGGAGTTCAATCTCTCTGAATTTCAAGGAACACCAGCTTTTGTTTGTAAATAGTGCACTGTACATGTCTTGCCTACGAGCTGGCATTCTGGAATTCTTTAAGAGTGTTAAAGATTCGTCCTTGCACTTCGTGTTGTTCAAATTCAGATAACCTGAAACACAGATGTTTTGTTTATATTAATGACATGTGCTAGGAAAATATACTTCATACACTGAAACCTGTGTAAGATTCTGTTCATATTCGGTTTTATACATTGGCTTACAAATTTCGTAAAATGTTTGCCAGAGTTATGTCATTGTATAGGGACAAGCGTATACGTGTAGCTGGGACCGGCCTCAGGGGCTCAGTTGGATGTGCGTCTGACTGGTGATCAGGAGGTTGCGGGTTCGATCCCTCTAGGTCGGCAACATTTTTTCGTGGAGACTGATTATGAAATATTTTCTACAGTCATTCTCGCCCTTCCACTGACTCAAGAAGGGCAGTTGTCAGTTTCTGGGGAAAGAATTTGCACATTACTGGGTAACTGATTAGAGAACTGCCCAATAAAAGTGCGGTTAGGTAAACTGACCGCGCTCGACATGACCCCATTGGGTTGACTGGGCCATAAAACCACAACACAAACAAATATATCTAGTTGGGGGCATAGTGTTTTACAAATACATATATTTAGTTTAAATGTACAGTTGCACACATGCATTTCTACTGAGATGGTCCCTGTATACAATGTTCCTGACCTTGAACATGGACCACACAAGACATTTACATGTAACATATACAGATAAATATAATATCTGAGATTTCCATGTTCTGTATTTAGGTATATCCTCCTGGCTTTTAATATATGAAGTATTAATGGTGCGTAACCCTTGTCCTGCTGAACCCGTATAATTTTTAGCTTGCCGGGACTATGTCCCTGGAGAGCTTATGTTGTCACCCAGTCGTTGGCATCGGCATCTGTCGGCGTCCGCGTTAGCACAATGTTTAAGTTTTCAAAGGTGTGCATAGTTTTATAACTATTTAATGCACTGCTTTCATATTTGGCCTACACCTACCTTAGGGTAAGACCTTTCAATAGCATACCCCCCATCCCCAAGTTAGACCAATTATGTAGGTCAAGGTCAGTTCTTACTTTGTTATTTACACCCATGTTTAAGTTTTGCGTTTAAATTTTGAAAAGTGTACATAACTGCTGAAGTATTCAAGATAGAGCTTTAATATTTGGCCCACACCAGCCTTAGGGTTAGACCTTTCAATAGCACACACCCCTTCCTCAGTTTGACCTGCCTTGGTCAATGTCAGGTCATACTTTGTCATTTGAACCCATGTTTGAGTTCTGCGTTTAAGTTTTGAAAAGTGTTTGTTACTGCTGAAGTATTCAAGATATCGATTTAATATTTGGCCCACACCAACGTTAGGGTAAGACCTTTTAATAGCACACACCCTTTCCTCAGTTTAACCTTCTGCCTAGGTCAAGGTCAGGTCATACTTTGTCATTTAACCCATGTTTGAGTTCTGCGTTTAAGTTTTGAAGTGTTCGTAACTGCTGAAGTTTTCAAGATGCCGCTTTAATATTTGGCCCACATCTACCTTAGGATAAGACCTTTCAATAGTACACACCCTTTCCTTAGTTTGACCTTCTGCCTAGGTCAAGGTCAGGTCATACTTTGTCATTTACAGCTGTGTTAAAGTTTTGAAAAGTGTATATGATTTCTGAAGTATGTAAGATATAGCTTTCATATTTCGTCCACACCAACCTAAGGGATTCAGCATGTAAGATATAGCTTTCGTATTTTGTCCACACCAACCTAAGGGAAGATGTTTCAATGGCATATACTCTATCCCTCTGTTTGACATTCCTCTGACATCAAAGTCAGGTCATACTCTGTCATTTACAGCTATGTTTGAGTTCTGCATTTAATCTTTACTATTTTAAGATTGTTTTCTTCTCCGATCAGCCCTTTCCGGCGAGCTGCTTTGTCTTCTGACAACTCTTGTTATGCCCTACGTTTTTTTAATAGTGTAGATCCAGCTCAGTTGGCTTCGAAGAAGCCAGAAGCCAACTGATCTGGATCTGCACTGCTTGTTAATAAGTATTGTGAAATTGTATCAGCAATCAGGATCGCTGAAAATTAGAAATGGGCATGGCATCTTAATTTATTCAGCAGGGCAAGGGTTAAAGGGCATGGATACATTTAGTAGTTTTTCAGTCTGATTAAAATCCGATGTTTACTTTGTTATCTACAGTAACTTATTATAGATTTAGATCGGATTGCAATCAGATATGTAGTTTTTCTGCCATGTTTTACAAGAGAGGTAGTTTTTTTTTTTACTTTCCGTTTTCTATCATGCACAACAAGCCCCTTCAGAAAAGGGGTATAATTCTAAAAGGGGAAAAAATGCTTCCAAGGTGAGAAAATTCTATCATTTTAGAATTGACTCTTTTCTGGAGGGAAGCAAACAATTTTGACAGAATTGTCTCCCATCAAAGTGTATCTGTTCACCAAAATAAAAGACTCTGGGTTTGAAAACGAGGGTCCAATGAGGCTTAGGGGTTCTTTTGTTACGATTTAGGGGTTTGTTGTTTTAAAGAGGTTATTAACTATTGCTCAAATACTGATAATTCTTGTCCTTTTAAGTCTCATACAGAATAAAAATACAAAGCCATTAATTTTAGATAGAGATTATGTCCATCAACTGCTCATAATACTCGAAAGAAGGTGCTGCAGTATAAGAATACAGTTGACTCTCGTTATCTCGATCTCGCTTATCTCGAATAAC
Source organism: Anodontia alba (assembly GCA_964016985.1). Lineage (NCBI taxonomy): Eukaryota > Metazoa > Mollusca > Bivalvia > Lucinida > Lucinidae > Anodontia > Anodontia alba. The sequence goes on from OZ024821.1 coordinate 36,369,129, forward strand.
CGCTTATCTCGAAGTGAAAATCTGGTCTCTGCCTAAACATGAAAATCTAATAACAGGTAACAAAATATTGTGGTAAAGAGGAGAAATTGCTCCTAAGGAGCAATTTCTCCTCTTTTCCAAAATATTTTCAACATATCTCTAAGTAGAAGAGTCCAATTACATATACATTTGTTACATGTAAATGCGGCTGTTCGATTTATTTTTTCCTCAAGTCTGCAAATCTGATATGTCGAAGTACGGATATCTCGAAGTATTTTAGAGAGTACCATGGAATTCGAGATAACGAGAGTCAACTGTATATATATAGATAGATAGGACCCTTTCCTCTAAGTATTGAGGGCCCAGCACATGGTCTGAGGGGTAAAAGCTGCCAAAATGCAAGAGACAGGGGTCTGGTGCAAACGTATCCGAGCATCACGAGTGATATTTTAAGATACTGAATTTCATTTAATTCATTTCCATGCCCTTTTCAACGACACCACAACAAATAGAATTACGATCGTTGTAGTTAGTACGTCAGCTTCAAGCTGTGAACTAAGGTAAATGTCGTGTGACAAATAAGTGAATCGCAATGTGAGAAAATGTACTTTCTGACATGTGCGCCCAACGAAGACTCAGATCAGCCTGCGCACCCGCGTAGTCTGATCAGAGTCTTCGTTGTCCGCATGAAGAAACATTGCATCTTAAGCTATGCAAAATGCGCCCAGTGAAGATTCTGATCAGACTGCGCGAATGCGCAGGCTGAGCTGAATCTTCGCTGGGCGCACATGTCAAAGGTAAATTTTCTGACGTTTCGGCTAAAATAACCTTTGAGCTGTATCCACACAGTCTGATCAGGGTTTTCTATGTCGTTGATATAGTCTACAGTTTCTACTGTTTGTGTTAGCGGACAACGAAGACAATAGTCAGACAGCGCGGAAGTAGATCTTGCTATTGTCAGAAGGTGTATTTCGCATGTTGTGATTCTTTGGTACTGACGTATGTGTCTCTTGTGTTGGAATTCAATACTCTGATAATATAAACCTACGCACATGTCATGAGCGAACAGAGAAACAGATCAACACGTTTAGAGTACACTAACTTCCTTGTACTGATATGTTGTAGACTCAGCGAAGATCAGAGTTGATGAAAATCGTAACTTAAACTAAATCGATGCACGTTTTGGGGAGGCGATTCTGTCAAACCTGATTATGCCTCTTCTGAAAAAAAAAAAAAAAAAAAAAAAAAAAAAAAAAATCTACTCTAGAGTAAACACCCCACCAACCACCCGGTATTCTACCACCATTCCAAAGCCGTTCCTCAGTCGCGGTTCTTTGTTCATGTGTTAGTGATACAATGTGCGACATATGTTTTATCATTATTTCTACTTTTTTGTACCGCTGTAACACCGTGCTCTGTGATTGTGGTATTTCCTGAATGACTCCATATATATTCTTCTTTATCCACCTGCATTATGTGTAACGAGCAAGCGAAAAAAAGGCCCTTATGCAAGCCTCTATCACCTGTGCACCAACCACGATCACCTGCGCACAAATCACGATAACTTGACCACCAACCACGATAACTTGTGCACCAACTCCGATCACTTGTGCACCAACCCCGATCACCTGCGCACCAACCACGATAACTTGCGCACCAACAACGATAACTTGCGAACCAACCCCGATCACTTGTGCACCAACCCCGATCACCTGCGCATCAACCACGATAACTTGCGCACCAACCACGATAACTTGCGCACCAACTCCGATCACTTGTGCACCAACCCCGATAATCTACGCACCTCCCACGGTAATCTGCGAACCAACGATCACCTGCGCACCAGCCCCGTTCAACTGCGCACCAACCACGATAACCTGCGGACCAACCCCGATAACCTGCACCTGCGCACCAACGCCGATAACCTACGCAGCTCCCACAGTAACCTGCGGACCTACCCCGATTACCTCCGCAGCTCCCACTGTAACCTGCGGACCAACCCCGATTACCTGTGCACCAACACCTATAACCTGCGCACTAGCCCCGATCACCTGCGCACCAACGACAATAACCTGCACACTAACCACGATAACCTGCGCACCAAACCCGATTACCTGCACACCAACCACGATAACTTGCGCACCAGCCACGATAATCTGCGTACCTCCCACGGTAACCTGCGCACCAATCCCGATCACATGTGCACCAACCACCATAACATGCGCATCAACCTAGATTACCTGCGGACTTCGCACGGTAACCTGCGCACCAATCCCGATCACCTGCGCACCAACCACCATAACCTGCGCATCAACCACGATTACCTGCGGACCTCCCTCGGTAACCTGCGCACCGATCCCAATCACCTGCGCACCAACCACCATAACCTGCGCATCAACCACGATTACCTGCGGACCTCTCACGGTAACCTGCGCACCAGTCCCGATCACCTGCGCACCAATCACCATAACCTGCGCATCAACCACGATTACCTGCAGACCTCCCACGGTAACCTGCGCACCAATGCCGATCACATGCGCACCAACCACCATAACCTGCGCATCAACCACGATTACCTGCGGACCTCCCACGGTAACCAGCGCACCAATCCCGATCACCTGCGTACCAACCACCATAACCTGTGCATCAACCACGATTACCTCCCACGGTAACCTGCGCACCAATCCCGATCACCTGCGCACCAATCACCATAACCTGCGCATCAACCACGATTACCTGCGGACCTCCCACGCTAACCTGCGCACCAACCACAGTAGCCTGTAAATTATCCACGATAACCTGCGCACCAACTCCGATTACCTGCTCAACAACCACGATAACCTGCGCACCAACTCAGATTACATGCACATCGATCACGATATCCTGCGTACCAACTTCGATAACCTGCGCACAAACCCTGATAACTTGTGCGCCAACACCGATCACCTACCCTGATCATCTGCGCACCAAAACCGATCACCAGCGCACCAACCCCGACCACCTGAGCATCAACCCCGACCACCTGCGCACCAACCCCGATCACCAGCGCACCAACCCTCGATTCAGTTGTGCACCAAATGGCCTTCGCTGATCGATTAGCATAATGACGTAATAATTATATACTACTGAATACACGAAGAAAAAGACATTTGAATACTTGAAAAATTTGATCCGGTGCACAGCATTTCCCAGAACTTTGCTTGTGCACCCAGCAAAGACAGATCAGCCTGTGCATCCGCACAGGCCAATCATAGCTTTGGCTGTCCGCCTGAATAAGGATTGGATACCTAGCTGCCCACAGAGTGACCTGTGAACACTGATCGGGCGGCACAGATGCGCAGGATAATCTGAATCTTCGCTGAGCGAACATACAACATTTTAGGAAATATTGTGCCCCGGCTTATTTGTGTGGCACCATGAGAAGAGAGATGATCAGTATGTGTGACTCTCAAGATGAAAACAAGCCCTGGCCTCGAGGTTATAAAACTTTTGTCTTGCTCATCTCAGCTGAGCATGAAATTTGTGCTACTAATAAATCTCAAACAATTGTTAATTCTTTCTTGTTATACATAGCTGAGCATGAAAATTTTTCTGCTAATAAATATGAAAATGCCAACTATTGTTGACATTTTCAAATTTATAAGCAGAGAAAATTTCATGCTACACAGTACCGCATTTATCCTAAATATTCAGACAACTTAACTCCTCACCATACTTGTTCTATCTATAATTTGAACAAATCCATTTTTATACCTGTTGAGGTATTTAAAATACTAAGTGGCAAACAGTGTAGAGACAGAGCAGGTGCAGCGTGCGGCGCCTGCTCTGGCTCTACGCTATTTGCTTAGCATTACGAAAACACGCCTATTCAAATATAATGAAAATTTTACCACCAAAAACTGAAAATTTTCATATAAAAAATTCTGATATTTTTCATATTTCTGCTCAAAACATAGATTGTGGGTACTCGTTAGAACCGCCTCGCCGGGCAGAAATAAGAAAAGTAATGTATACCCCTTTAAACCCCAATTTTACTATATAAAAGTGGGGTTTAAGGGGGTCAAAATTATATAGGTATGTTTTCGTGATGGAACTGTCTGTCCGAATGCTTAGGGTAAACAGGGCAAAATCAGTATCATTTACGCCGGGCTGGAGCCCGGCATAGCTTTTTGAGGTTGTTTTTGTAAAATGTATATGCATATGGAGAACATCGGTTTTCTTCCAGTTTTATGGGGTTCTTAGTGGGGTTATATATAACTATTCATTCCCCACTTTTTTTTTTATTATTATTATTCAAAGTCACACTTTTGCAGCAGAGAACTATGCTATTGGTAACATAGTGAAATAAAAAATGGGAAGTACTATGTAGAATGAATATAGCAATTTTGGTTTTGCTCATTTAAAAGAGAAATGAGCAGTTTTCCCGTAGGAGCCCCAGTTTGACCATTCGACCTGAAATGAGCTTGTTGCTGTCAATATTCGTACACGTTTGAATTTTTTCATTTCGTTGTTCTTCGTTGTAGAAGAAGAAACAAAAGATATTTTTCTTTGTTTACGATTGGAAATATGCATTCTCAAATCGAACGGATTATAAGCTGGTTTGATAATACAGTTTAATTTGATATTCAATCATGGAAAGATTTGGGCCGAAAGAAAACGTTATGAATGGAGAAAAGAACGAAACACTGCTACATAGATGATTTCAGATATAGTATGTTCGGCCTAGACTATGGATGGCGACATGTAATTATGTATGCGGGATAGAAAACAGACGATCATAGTTGATTTTTTACATAGCTCTGATAACGTCTATAATGTTTTTATCGTTGAGTATTGCGATAATTTATATAATTACAACCTTTCATAAATTATAACATTTTTTCACTATACTACGATCTATAGGGAGCTAAGTAATGCATGACAGATTACTTTCCCGGCGTATGGATGCTTTGCATCAATGTTTTCTTGTATAAGATTGTAATGGAAACTGGAAACTTATATTAATCATATACATTGAATACATTTCATCAACTGCCTGCCGTTTTTTAATGAGACAGGTGACTTTTGCGACTTCCAATTTGCTTTTCAGTGCCCCAAGCACCCTCTGCTATTCTTGTAACAGGTAAGGGTAGAGAGAGAATGTTTTTTATTTCTTCTGTTTCTTCACTTTCATTCCTGCTCCTCTTTCTTCCCTGTCACTTTCTTTCATCTCCTGTGCTATTTCTTCTATCTCTCTTCTCCCTTTCATTGGGAGACAACAAAATGACCCGCAAAGATTGAGGACATGTCGTTAAACCCCAACACAATCAAGCAAAAATCTAAAAATTACAGTAACGAGAATGTTGTAATATGAAAATAGGCTTAGCCTAAATGCGAGCACAGCACAGACCTATATCTGCACTCTTCAAAAGCCCTTCACAGCGTCATTAAAGAATGAATATCAGTACATTAAAATATTATGTAAATCAATAATAAATAATAAAAATAATCAACAAAATATGTTCGTGACACTTATTGACACTCGTTTGGTCACTTCGTGACGCTTATTAGTGGGACCCATAATCAAGTCCTCTAACTTCTGGTGCAACTTCCGGGAAGAAAAAACGGAAGAAAATTGGTCAGAGAGATTACTGCTGAAAGTATATATCGTTGTATGTTACTTTTCCTTGATCATATTCTCTGCCGTAGAGCTCACTTCGTTCGCGACGCACTTCGCGCGTCGCGAGCTGTGCTCGCTATCAAAATGCTTACCATACCTGATCTTTCTGTTTTGGTACTTGTATCATCAATTGTTTTCTTGGTCTACATTGCTAGAATGAATATATATAATATCTTGCAAATTGTGCCAGACGTAGGTATTACAAATTGGACGCGGGTGGTTACTAACTTCACCATTCTATGTTTAAATAGGTAATGCAGAAAATAAACAATAAGGCAGTCTAGGTTATTTATCCTATATACAATGGTATATAAGCTCTAACATACACTTAGAATCACAATCAAACCGAATATGTAATGTAAAGCAAAGACGTATAAAATTACAGTATATGTATTATTTACGTTCTTGTGTAAAGTAACGGTTGTTCATTTGCACCAAATATAATATTCCAGTGTGTGAAATTGACCAAACGATACGTATTAAAAATATAAATAAGTTACCCAGGAAAGGCCACAAAGAAACCCACCAGGCACAGAAGCTTGTGTAACCGCCCAGGCACGGAAGCTTGTGTAACCGCTGAGTCAAGCCTTCCCGAGGCCCCGAAAGAAGGAGAGTAAATTAGAAACAAAAAATGATAAGACATAACGGATGCAATAACAGAAAAAAAAAAAACAAAGAAAAACTACAATAGAGGAGCCTTGGGGCGGTCAACAGAAGCAACAACCCAGCAGGCATACAACGTTGAATTAACGTCGATTCAACGTTGACGTTGAAACAACGCTTCAACGTCACGTTGATAATACGTTGACGTTGAAACGTCTATTCAACGTTGACTTGCCATCAAGACGTTGAATCGACGTTGTTTCAACATTGTGTGCCCGCTGGGAAACCTCCAGTCTTTGTGACTTAGAATGCCAAAGAAGCTTTCATTTACATCACTATCATTGTAGGCCTAACGAATATAAGGATGAACAGTGACAAGCTGGTCCCAAAGCAAACTCCTTCACAGACTTTCTAAATAAGAATGGATAAATTACCAGTCCTCTCGAATTACATTCGTTTCGTCATCATATACATACCAGGTCCCAGTTGTTCAAAGCTAACGACGTCGTTAGTTAACGAGTCATTAAAATTTACATCGAGTGATACGCAAATATGCTGAAATTTTTTGCTGAAAAATGTGAGTAGCTTTTGCAATGCAAAAGCTACTCAAATTTTTTCAGCAAAAAATATCAGACTATTGTTTATTAAATCTGCTAAAACAGTTAACGAAATGACCCTTAACGAACTCGTTAAGCTAACGACGCTTTGAACAACTGGGCCCAGTTATCTAGGGACAATAACATATGGGCGCACCAAGGGAAAAAATGCACAGATTCAGACTCATCCGACGCATGCTCAAAGTCTCATGCGGGCATTTGCGCGGATGCGCTGGCTGATCTGGGCCTTCGTTATCCGTATATGCCAGAAGACACGTTCTCGCATAGCGCGAACCATATATTATTCACGATTTTGGTCTAATTTTAAAAATAAGAAAAGCAGTATTTTTTATTTTATTATTTTTTTTTTTAAAGTGGAAGATTTTCAACGTCGATTTAACCTTGTTGATTCAACGTAGGGATCCTCCCGTCCTCAAGGTCCGTCTAACTATAAATAGCTTTTGTAAAGAAGGATCCCTTGGAAGCAAGGTACACAAATAACCGTATTTACCCTAAATATTGGGACGTCTTAACTCCTTGTCATATTTGTCCTAAAATTTGAAGAATTACCCCGTGCTGCCTAAAAGTTGTCGGACGAGCAGCAAACAGTGTAGACCCTTACGCCGCCGACGACGGACAAAGTGATCCCTGAGTGCCTCCATCAGTGCTACGCATTACGAAAACACGCCTATTCAAATATACTGAGAATTTTACCACCAAAAAGAAATGAAAGTTTTCAGATAAAAAATTCTGATATTTTTCCTATTTCTGCTCAAAACATTGATTGTGCATCGGCGAGGCGGTTCTAACGAGTACCCATAATCTATGTTTTCCAGCAAAAATAAGGAAAATAATGTATACCCCTGTAAACCCCAGATTTACTATATAAAAGTGGGGTTTAAGGGGGTCAAAATTATATAGGCGTGTTTTCGTGATGGCATGTGACTAAAAATGGAAGTTTGTCATATTTTTTCGGCAACACAACAATAACAACATTACTACCACTATTATTAATAATGATAGTTTCTGAAGACATAATGCTGGGTCGACGCCAGAACAACACTGGACCAGCGGAACTTGTCCAAAGTTGATCCAAAATTCGCTCCAATGCTAAGTGACCGTCGGGATAATACAAGACCCAACACATACTTGGAGTCTAAATTGAACAAATGTTCTATACTAAATAGATCCACTACGAAGTGTACTAACTCATACGGCGCACCGACACACACCTTCATGAGCACAACAACTGTTTGGCTAGTGGCTACACACCTCTACCTGAGCAGCCAGTGTCTGACCAGATACTAAGCTGTTCGATAAGGAACTCTTTAACCTTTACCAATCTCTGGGCAAATTCAGCAGACGATAATGAGATGTTTCTTATTTTACCCAGAACAAGGCTTAGATATTTCATGCAAATTGTCTCCTGACGAGGTAATAATAATAATAATAATAATAATAATAATAATAATAACAACAGCAATAATAATAATTTATAATAATAATAATAATAATAAATTTATTATTATTATCATTATCATTATTATTATTATTATTTTTAAAAAATACACCACTTATAAGAATATAAAATCTATAAGGTATATATTGTTACTGAGCAATAAAATCTGTCAATGAAACGACGTATTTTACCCTGCACAGAGAACACTAAGACAAAAGTAAGATTTACTTACATGTACCAAGTGATGAATGTTATATGTGTTACCAGTCAACAGAGCATTATCTCCACAATCTAGAATCCTTAATGCCCATAAAGCTTAGTTATTTCGATGACATGTCAGAGACAAAACTGTGAAGTGAATGAAAGACTTTTTATATTGATTTGTGTTCACATGGTACTTACTGATGTTTATAACCACAGAATGACGATCCTATCTATTAGGCCCTAACACCTTCAAGAGAATTAAGAGAATGCGATTATGAAGCATCGTTAGTTAGAACTGATAAAACTGAACAAGAATGTGGGTTAAATTTAAGTACAGGATAAACAAAAAAAACATACAAACCCAAAACAAACAAACAATACAGTAACCTAAAACTTCGTACAAAATGGAATATGCAAACAGTGTAGACCCAGATCAGACTTCACCTGATGGAGCAGTCTGATCAGGGTCTACACTGTTTGCCATTCCACGAAGTAGTTGAAGAAACACCTGCACAAAAATCAAAATATAGACCAAATAAGTATGGAATAAAGTGTTCGACACTTAAGGACATTTACCCGTACATAAAAGACGACTCGACAGTGCCGTACATACCCACGAACTACGTGTATAACTCCAAAAGAACGTTATTTCGATGTCTTTGACAACGTCAGCGATGTAAAAACTACATTGTTGAGTTCACACACACACACACACACACACACACACACACACACACACACACACACACACACACACACACACACACACACACACACAATTCGATATTTATAGCTAATGACGTATCGTAAGTAAAATGACATACAGTATTTGTCCTAAATATTGATACACCTTAACTCCTTCCTATACGTCTCCTAAAATTTGAACCAATCAAATTGGTGTGTCTAAAGTGCGTTCACACTATTGGCCAACTTGATCCAGATCAAGTTGATCCGGATCAAGTTGATGCGGATCAAATTTATGTTGCGGCAATGTGAGCGCAATAACAGTGTGGACACGAATTTGATCCGGATCAACTTGATCAAATTAATCTGGATCAATTTAGTCCATAGTGTGAACGCAACTTAATGTGGATCAACCTGATCCGGATCAGCTTGGTTGCTAGTGTGAACGCAATTTGATCCGGATCAACTTGATTGATCCGAAACAAATTGATCCGGATCAGGTCTGTAGTGTGAACGCGGCCTAAAACTGCTATTCTGAGTTGTAAACACTGTTGACCTCGCTCAGACGCGTCCAATCTAGATATACACTGTCTATATACTAGGGTATTACGGTAGGTACAAGTGCGGGTGGCTTGATTTTACAAGCAGCGAAAGCAGTTCGGTTGAGTTATAATCATAGAGCAGAAAGACTAAAACCCTTTACATCGAATTCAGATAAACTAGTAAGACTGAGGATACTGTCCAGTTTTTACATCTTAAAAGTATATAATTTAGATCTAAAAATATTTTTCGCTCTTATTATTCAATTCATACATATAAGTGAAGATATCCAGGAAATGCCACAATCACAAAGCACGTCCTTTCTGAGGCACCAAAAGAAGGAGAGATGAGGAACAGACAATGATAAAACACATTATCATACATTTACTAGAAAACATGGTTATTTTGCATATATGATACTAACATGGCTTTCAAGCACATATCACTCTTGTGTAGCGCAAAAAGTGTGATAATGGGTCACGTGGGTGATACGATTTTTTAGCCCGGGCAAAAAATCCACATCACCAAGTCACGTGGGTGATACGGCTTTTTTGCCCGGGCAAAAAACCCATATCACCACATTCTATGCACTCGGCGGTCTAGCACATTCGGAGTACACGGCGGTCTATTCGGAGCACTCGGCGGTCTAGCAGTACACTAATACGACTCCGCATACCATATCAAATAGGCAAATTGTCAGAAAGATAAATGTATGATAAATAGATTACAATATGGCAATTTTCATATCATACCCCCATATCAACCCTCGATCCAGATCAGCCCGAGAGCCTTCGGCCCTCGGGCTGATATGGGTGTCTCGGGTTGATATGGGGTATGATATGAAAATTGCCATATAATAATCTCTATATATTAGTAGACATTGTTCTAGGATCGTAGCACTCCCTGAGCATCTTCTTTACTATTTCACATATGAGCAGATTCGGTTTGATTTAGTATGTTCATGAGAAACCATGAACTAATACAACATCTCTTACGTCCCTAGCACTGTCGTATAATGTATGAGCACAACAGACCAATAGAACAGATATTTTACTAAAATCAGCCCTATATCGAAGAAAGGGATGACGTTTTACGGCCCCACACAAACTCTTAAAGATAGCTGCACACATCATAAAATATTTTAAAGTAAAGATACTTTTTAAATACAGAACCAATCAAGAAACCAAAATAGCACATCCAGTTTGATTGTGAGAGACATGAAAAAAATGCAACACACATCACGCCCCGAAGCAGCTTTGAGTGGTATTCTGTTGTCACATAGAATGTTTGGACTCAACACCCTCAAAGGACCAATAAAAATAAGCAAACATTTAGCAGTTATATTTACAACACATAAAACAGTAACGGCGAAAAATACAACAAATTAACTGTATGCAATTTAGGCAGTATGTAGGCAGTATGGTTTTATTTGACAAAATAAAGACATAGAGAAAACAGCTGAAGGCAATGAAATGTTTAATCTTTAACCGACGACTATGTGCGACACAGATGGTGAATCTGAAATATACAAAAAAGAAAATAAGTGAGGCTTGTAAAGGTGAAAGGATGGAGATATTCCAATGTCCATTATCTTAAAATAAAGTTCTTAAAATATCTCATATTCCAAAACTGGATTTTACAATATCACTAAATAAATTCACGTCTGCACATAGCAAATTATTTGATCTTAGAAAAAGACTCCTTTACAGACTCGGTACTTTACTGAGGTTCGGTGTTCAGGAAAACAAACGGGGATAGGGATGACCCTTGAGAACAATGAACACACTCACAAAACTGAAAATAGCTGAAGTGTCAAAGTTTCTTGGCCAGACGAGCTAGTTTAGGCCTCATCAGTGACCCTCATATATAAATGTTCAAAATCTAGGAATGAGCACAATAATCATAAAGGACCAGAAAATATAAATTAAAGTTGCAAAAGATGTCGCTTTTCTGAGAAAAAAATACAGCTTAAAATCGACCTAGCATTTCGTCCCATTAACACATAATGTTTTAAAAGTTATGTTGAACGCCACCATGTACAAATTGATTATCTCTATAAGCTCAGCACTGCTGGTATTGTTAGTGTATTGCGTACTTACTGTGAGAATGAGACAAATGGATTTGTATATTTAAATTATTCTTTCCAAGGGTAAACGTTTCTGTCTTTAGTACATGCCCGCCATGTTTCACTGTCACCTGGTAAGTTCCTCTAAATCCTCGTACGTGCATTTGTTCTGATCACCGAATAGTGGACGTGACATTAGTGCGCCATTGTTCTTTAAACAAATGTTGCCACACTTTGCCTGCTCTGTTTGGCTACAAATAGTGGAAGGGACTATTTGAGTCACGACATGAAACAAAATGACAATAAACTTAAAGTTTATGGTTAAGCAAACACATTCTCCAGTACTGCCTTCGAGGTCGAGACCATCGCTGTTCGTTTACAAAAATACAGTCGACTTTCGTTATCTCGAAGTACAAGGAATTCTCTAAAATACTTCGAGATATCCATTCTTTGACAAATCAGATTTGCAGAATTAAGGATAAAATAAATAAATGTACAACCACATTCCACCTATGAATATGTAAATAAGCTCCTGAAGTTATATATTGATTGAAAATATTGTGGAAAAGCGGAGAAAGCAATTTCTCCACTTTTCCACAATATTTTACCTATTGCCAGATCTCCGTGATAAAACAAGGACCAGATTTTTACTTCGAGTTAAGCGGTAATTCGAGATAAGTAAAGTCGAGATAACGAGAGTTGACTACATAAATGCAATTACCTATGAAAGACCACAAACATGAAGCAAAGATTTATTGGCTACTACAGAATATATTCATGGACAGGGACAACCCTTACCTGACAACTAAATGTACGGACTGTCCGGTTCTGTGCTGTTTGCCAGTGGCATAATTACCCTTTATTGTCAGTTCTGCCTCTTTACATGCTTCAGGGGACAATTTGCTGACAGCGCAAAACCAGATGAACCTTCGTATCAACGCACTCGAGACATACCATTTGCTGATACCGTATTTACCCTTCGTATTTGCCTCGTCGGACACCTTAACTCCTTATCGTGCTTATAACAAAATCAGAACAAACCATTTTATTACCTGTTGGGGTGTCCAAACATTGTGGATGGGCAACCAGAGACTTGTATATTGTATATATTTTATATTTGTATAATGTGATACCGAAATAACACCAGAATGTTCTGATTATGACGTAAAGTGAAATTCTCAAAATGTATTTTGTTAGGAAAGCAATTCGATAGATGATTTTTTCATTTCTTCTTTTTCGGTGCCTAGGAAAAGCTGTGCTTTGTGATTATGACCTTTTCTGGGTAACTTCCTTTATATTTAAACGGAAAAGTATGTAAAATTATTAAAATTGCAAATGAGCGGGAGTTCACATATACTCTAGGTCAGTGCCACCGCCAAAGTTAATGTATATAATGATTAAGTCTGTGAGATCATCATCTTTGATTCGGTCCCGGACTCGGGGCCTTGCCGGATACCTGGTAGAACTGCTAGTAACTTTAGGCAGAATTTGAGTTCATCACAAGTTTCAGGTTGGCCAAATGTCTCATAAAGTCAGAGGCAACGTCTCAACAAGACTAAATTATTGTTGACAGGGACAGTACACCTCAACTCAGCTCAACTCCAATTCACCTTTGCACCAGCAGAATTAATACGCTATCAACCGACCTGTATCTATCCTGTAGTAAAGTTGAACATATATTAACAACTTCAAGTGAAAACTGCCAAAACTATGAACAAAGAAGTAGAGAATTTCATTATATATAGATACAAATAGTAAGAAACTTTCGAAGACTATGACCTTCAGTTGTGCTAAGTAACAATTGCTGTATACACATTTCATATTTTCCAAGCATATATACTCTATAACTTGGTTTTGCAAAGTGTTTCAACTTTAGTTCGAACTACACCTGTCATTATTGGCTGAAGCCAGGCTCAATTTGTAGTAACAAATAATTAAAATAATAAACTGATTCTTGAAGATGTTTTACATTTTCTTTAGATAATGTCACTTTAGATAAAGAAAAGTTTACATAATCAACTTACAGTCACATCTTGACCGTTGAAAAGAGCTGCACTCTTATCACGGATTTCGCCATCCCAAAATCCCCACAGTAACACGCCTTCAACTGAAGGGTGACTGAAATACACATGCATTACGTCCGAGAGAGTAGATGCTCGTAAAATATCACCTCCAGCAGAAACGGTCAATTCTGAAATAATTCAAGCAAACAGAATATTGCACACGAATATTTTTAATGTCCAATCGGGCACAAAACAATGAAACGACGTTGTTCAACGTTGATTCAACGCCCTTGACAGTTCAGCATAAAGGAACTAGGTCTGTAAGTTGCAGCATGTTCCACACATGACAGTAAATAACAACACTGACAATAACTACATCGTTAACATGAACTAGGTTTACCGTACAGACCATGACTTCACAGATGAGGTAGAGGACTTCTATGCGGGCCGAACTTATATTTTATAATTTGACTGCATCAGAATTAAGGGCGAGTGCGAGTAACCTAGTAAACCCCATACCCTACTCCTGGTAGTTTTCCTACTGACCGTTCCAAGGCAATTGCTCTGTTGCATGTTGCAGTTCTTTCTTGTTTGTGCGTCTGTGATTTCGTATGTGGCGTTTGTGGTATCCATATTTGTTCCGCATCTATATTTCCTTTAGTGCGTGCGTGGGGGGATGAGGCTCTGCGTCATTACTGTGGCATTTACTGGGTATCTTCATTTATGGTTTTGTTTTGTTACTTTTGTTTTATTATTGATACGTTTAATGTAGGTTATTTCATTAACTCATATTTCCTGTTCCGGATTTAATTGTCGATTAAATCACCGCCCATGACTTCATAATTATTCAAACAACGTTCTGTTTGTTTAGCCAGTCAATATTACTGCATAGAGGACGGGCGGCAGAATCACAACGCTATGATTAGATCGCAGCACTACTTGACACTATTTGTTCAGCATTCAGCACGTTAACGTTCGATGGGAAACTGCGCAATAACCAACACCTTGTGGACCATCAGGTACCCTCTAAACCTCAGTTAGTACTGATGAGGACATGACCTGAGGTTCTTTTTGCATAAGTAGTTTCATATATAAATAATATGCTGATCGGATTTCAGCAAAATAATTACAATAAATATTGTTTTTGTTTTATTTAACCCATTTATGCCTATCGTCGTATAAAAGGCACTTTAGCAAACAGTGCATATCCAGATCAGATGCCGCGTTATGCGTCACGGTGTGTTCTGCGGCGGCTTATCTACACTATTTGCATTAAATACAGGAATTTCTATAAAATATGATAGTAATGAAAACTGACCAGGCACCCCGTCTATTAGAAATGGACCTGTCCAAGGAATTGAGGTAGAAGAGTCCCTTTGTTCTTACCTGTTATCCAAATGGGTAGCCCAGCTTCAGCAACAATATCTAGGCGAGCCTTTAAAATAGTTCGAAAACCTTCTTTAGAACTGATTATGTCAACAATATCAAATCATATTTCATGTGGTTTTGTATCTACTCTGATTTGCCTGGCCCCAGTTATGTTAATGATTGCTGTCGTTAAGTTCAATATAGGGACACGTTACGACAAAACTTAAAAATATGATTCTGCGAACAAATTCATTTGTTCACACAATCATATTTTCAAATTTCCATCTCCAATTTCAGGTTATGCATTGCAATATTTCTGTCAGATTTTGCAAACACAATCTTGTAGGTAGACCATGATCTTCAGGCAAGTTTTGGGTGGAATTGTACGCATTTGTTCAAACATTCTTTTGCTTAGCGCATCTGTAAATGAAAGGAACACTAACACACAGAAAGAAAATGAGTTTTCTTTAGTGTGTCTGTATATTAAAGAATTATCAAAATATTTTGTAAGAATGTTATCATACCTATTGTAATGGCGACAAGGATTGATGTGTCTTCAGAAACAAATGATGTAAACTAATTAGTTAAGATAATTGTGTTTCTCATACGCGATTTTCAATCATTTCTCCTGTACCAAACAACGGCAAAATTCTGTTACATTCATGTTACAGCTTACATAGTAGCAACAAGACATTCGTCTGAAGAGTAATTATCTACTGTGGTTTGATTAAAGGACGAGATTCGCTGAATAAACTTTACACCTCATCTCTAAACACCCGACAAAAAGGCCTTGCAAACAATATCCAGATGAGACGGCTCGTAACGAACCTTTATACACTGCTTACCTTTTCTATCTCGCCACTATGCTGTTTGGCATTTTGTTTTAATGTTTGTCTAGGTGACATCCCTTTTTGAGTTAATGGACTCCAAATTCAAAGGCGGTAGTCAACTTCCGAAAGTCAGGGATGGAAGGGTTAATCCGTATATATCGCAAATACGATGTCGACTAGTCAGTCATTACTTGCTTCTGAATGAGCGGATACTGGACCTTTGCTATTTACTTTTGATATAAGGGTTTCGCGCAGTCAAAACGGTCTAAGTCCCCTCGTAGTGTTCCTGCTAAGTGTTCCAAGGCGGTTCATCTGTTGCAGTTTTTCTTGGTTTGTGTGTTTGTTCTGTCCTTATTTGTTCCTTACTCGCCTTCTTTTGGTGCCACGAGAAGACTGTGCTTCAAGACTATTACATTTCCTGGGTATTTACACTTATATTTTTCTTTTTCCCCATGGTGCATCTAAGTAAGCTATATTGACTAACCTTTAATCCAGTTATATCTACACGTCCAGGGAGATGACTCTGTATCCCCACACCATAAATGGGTACACCGGCAGCTCGAAACCTTCTAGCCTGATCCTTCAAAGCCTGTCAAAGGCAAATAGTTTGATGATAAAAATCTAAAAAGTTGCCTTCGGAAACAAAGAACAAACTAAAGGACGAAAATTGGTGACTTGGTTTTATTAAGTCATTTTGTATACAACTATGTAGTTTGCGAAGCCCATCCCAATCCCCTTTAGCAACGGCGTAAGCGGCATACGATTTTCAAAGCAACCAAAATGGGCTCAATGACCTCAAGGAAAATAAAAATATAATCTGCACTATGGTGAGGTACGGGGAGACGTTTTACGGCCGCCACATGGCATTTAACACCAGACGCAGCGAAGTAAAATAAAAATCTAGAAGGTTGCTTTTCAAAGACACATATGAAACATCAGAATACATGCAAGTGGCTGCATTATTTAAAAAATTCTACGTTCAAAGTGAAAGGTTTGCAAGACAAGAATCTATAATGGGTCTGAGGGGTAGATAGAAAAATCCGTCCCTCACGATCACTGTCTGGCATCACTCAGCAAGCCTCGTGTTGCCAGACAGTGATCCTCGGGACGGATTTTTCTATGTACCACTCACACCCAGTATAGATCCTTATAATCCTAGAGGGTGGTAAAGGTCAATGAAATATTCAAGAAATGCCACAATTACATCGCAATCTACCTCCGTTATCGGGAGGAAAAGCGAACTAACATGAGTAAACCAGGAATTACCACAGACTAAACGGGTTAGTTAACATGTAGCCAAGCAACCAGCTCCCTCTTTTCAAAACTAACGTGATAAAAAGCTACATAAGGCAGAATTAACACAAGAACAAGACATCAAACAGGATGGAACAAAACTAATTCTGTGGCAAGAGCCCAACAAGTAATGCAAAGGACAATATCAATATCAGAACCACTGTTTTAGAACTATCAGCGCTTTAAAAACATTAGGGGTTAACCAGTTTTACAGGGTCCAAATATCTATCCCTAGATTCCGATAATATTCAAAATAACCTAAAATAATATAAGCTTCAAACAAACAACAAATATTGATAGCACAGACCTGCTGATGTCTGTGGCTACTGCTTTTCGCGTCATGGCGAACGATAGTTGCTCGTAGAAAGATGTGTGCTGTACCTGGTCTTCGTACTTTATTTCAAAATTAGATTTAGTGTTGCCGATGAAGCTGAGAATGAAAAAGAATTTTAACCTTTAATTTAAGGCATTTAGAAGTTAAATTAATTAACATCGTTCAAACAAACTCTACGAACAATGGGTACTTTGATTTTGATATGGTAAATTGTCCGTTGTGTGCTGCATTCTATTGTGTATATATTTCTCAGTTAGCTTTGCTACAGCATCTAGTCAAGTCAGTGACTTAGTCATAATAGCATTTTAATTGCGAAACTTATAATGCAGGTGTATCGGTATTATAAGCTACGTAAGACGTTTTGTAAGTTTTATTGCCGTCATTCTGAATTAATGTCCAAATATAACGAAAAAAAAAAAAAAAAAAAAAAAAAAATACACTTCTGCACGAAGGTATGTAGGAACCTGAATTTTATAGCGACTTCTTCTGGTGCCTCGGGTGGGTTATGATTCCTGATTGTGGGATTTCCTGGGTATCTTTACTTATATTTTTAGTCTGATTGTTGTTGGACAAACTGATTTTTCGAAATCATTTAGAAAGATTGTCACGCGCTATAATAAAAGATAGGTCACAACATTGATACTATGCTGTAAACCGCATTCGTAATAAACCCAATCATGATTGATAACTTTGCTTCCCTCTCTCCCTCTTTAATTGCACTATCGATCCTTAGGCTAAATGGCGGCTCACTCCTGAATGCGTTTCAGAACCACAGAGGCATTTGCTTTGTTTTTTGTGTTTGTGGATATATCTGTTTCACTGTGATATTTCACTGATGATGTAGAGGATCCTATGCAGACCGTAATTTGTAGTTTGGAACTGCATCAGAATTCAAGGTTACGTTTCGAGCAAGTAAATCTGGCTCGAACCATTTCCCCCACTCTCCCCTCCCCTTACAAGGCGGTTCCTATGTTGAAGACTTTCTTTGTTCATGCAACGTTGGTTTCATATGTGGCGTTTGTTTTGCCATTTTAACCCCGACCGAATAAGTTCGGGCGATAAAGCGATCAGCCTGTTGTCCACATGTCCGTCCGTAGACATAACCTTGTCATATCCGTTACTCCAACAACCGTTCAGATAAATTGATGATACTTCGTAGGATTGTGCATGTTTGGATTTGTCGGTTTCCTCTTCCTCTTGGGGTCTGGGAAGGGCTGCGGTTTGTGATTGTGGCATTCCCTGGACTTTTCTCTTACCTTTATTTGTATATAAGTTGAGAATGCGTGTCGCATACTAGAACCACAACTCTAGGTGTCACGGTGTTTAAGGTATCTCCACTGACAGTATTTTGTAATAAAACCCTTGTGATTGTGATAAATCGTACACAATTCCAGATACGTTGATGCTACTTAGTAGGATGGTATATGAGGCTGAGAAGGTCTTCTTTTTTTACTCATCTCCACTGACATTATTTATAGAAACCTTGTGATCGCTTTAACCAACACTTTTTCAGATATATTGATAATACATGGTAGAATTGCACATGAGGTTAAGAAGACGTACAAGAACCACAACTCCAGTTGCCACGGTTTTTTAGTTGTCTTCCCTGACTATATATAGTAATAGAAACCTTATAATTGTCAGAACTCCAACATTCTTTCATATATATTAATGGTACTTGGTGGGTTGTAGACGAGGTTGAGAAGGCGTGCCGCATACAAGAAATACAAGTTTAGGTGCCACGGTTTCAGTTATCCCCCACCTCACTGATTGTATTTGGTAATAGAAACCATGTGATCGTAATAACTCTAACATACTTCGCGATATGTTGATGATACTTGGTAGGATTGTACTCGAGGCTAAGAATGTGTGTCGCATCCCCCCCCCCCAAAAAAAAAAAAAAAAAAAAAAAAAAAAAATACAACAAAAAAAAAAACAACAACAAAAAAAAAAAACAATGCCATGGGTTTTGAGTTATTTCTCCTGACAGTATTGAGTAATAGAAACCTTGTAATCGCTATAACTCCAGCATCCTTTGAGATATATTGATGATTGTAAAATTGTACACGAGTTTGAGAAGTCGTGATATGTGCAAGAACCACAATTCTCGTATTTTCCCCTACAGTATTGGGTAATAGAAACCTTGTGACCGCCGTACATCGAACACGCTTTGAGATATATTGATGATACTTCAAATAATTGTACACGCGGTACAGAAGGCATGTCGCGTACAAGAACCACAACTCTCGGTGCTTTGGTCTTTGAGTTATCTCCCTAAACAGCATTGGGCAATAGAAAACTTGTGCTCGCCATAACGCCAACAGAATTTGAGCGATATTGCTGATACTTGGTAGGATAGTACACGAGGCTGAGAAGGAATGTTGCGTACAAGAACCTAAGTGCCGAGTCTTTTTAGTATCGCCCTGGACATTATTTGTTAATAGATTGCCGTAACTCCAACATCCTTTACGATATATTGGTAGCATTGTACACGCGGTTGAGACAGGCGAAGCACAACTCTGGATGCCGTGATTTTTGAGTTAACCCTGACAGTATTTGGTAATAGAAACCTTGTAATCACTATACCCTCACCACCCTTGGAGATATTTTGATGATACGTGCACACAAAAACCACAACTCTAGATGTTTCCTTGTTTTAGTTAACTATCCTGACAGTATATGGTAAGAAAAACCTTGTGATGGCTATAATTCCAAACACCCTTTGAGATATATACATCCTTGCATATGTCTTGCTAGTACTTTGCAGAATGTACTTAAGGATTAGAGGATATGATGTATCTCTAGTGAAATGTCTGTTTATGACTTGTATGTACAATCTTCTGAAGATCATATTGGCTTTCTGTCTGGGAATCTGCCATTTTTTCGAATGACCATTTTTTTTTCGTCATTTCCTTCTGGTGCCTCGGAAAGTTGTTTGAAGCATTCCTGGGTATCTTAACTTATATTTTTGAATACATATACCAATTACAGAAAAAGAAAATAGCAGACTCGGTTTTAACCCTTGCCTTGTTGAATAAATTAAGATGCCACGCCCACTTATAATTTTCAGCCAATAAGATTACTTGATCCGGGTTTTTGATAGAAATTCACATATTTAATGCCAAACAGTGCAAATCCAGATCAGTTGGGGAAGCCACTGATCTGGATCTACACTGTTTGCTAAGAGGAAGAGTTTCGGGTGGCTGTCGACAACTTGAATATATCCATGGTAATGTACTCACCACAGCTTTGTTGGCATTGACAACTATTCCGTACTCGTTGAGGAAGAGTTTCGGGTGGCTATCTATAGCATGAACCTTCCTAAACATATTCATGGTAATGTTTGGGTTACCCGTACGCTTTTCGTAGAAATCACCGTGTAAGTTTTCATTATTAACATCCCAGTGCTCAAGTCTGCAGAAATGAATTAAATAAAAAGAGGTATCATATTCTCAAGACAACTGGCTTTGATTTAACTGTTTGTTGTACTAAGTAAGACAAACTGCAGCTATATGACCCGCAACGTGAGTAAGTATACCTTATGACATGTGTGCCCAGCAAAGACTCAGATCAAACTGTGCATGAGCGCAGTCTAGATGATCAGAATCTTCGTTGTAATCTTGAAGAAACATTATCTCCTTGGATATCCACAGAGTGCCCAGTAAAGATTCTGATCAGTCCAAAACACAAACAGTCTTAGACCCTGATCAAACTTTAGGAGCAGTACTGTCTGTCTCTATTGTTTGCTCAGGTGTATGTTTCCGAATATATAGGATAAATAAGGCAATTCATGAACCGATTATATTTCATTTCCTTGTCATAATAAACCAACAGAAACCGGCTAATGAACACAGCTTGACTGACAAAACAAACATCTGGGCCCAGTTGTTTAAAACTAACGATGTCGTTAGTTAACGTATTGTTAACACTTTGATCATTAAATATGGCATATACACTAATATTTTTGCTGTAAAAATGTGAGTAGCTTTTGCATTTGCTGATATTTTGTTTTGCAGCAAAAATACCTGTAAATTAGATATTGTACTTACTAGAACAGTTTACATTTTGACCACTAACGAGCTCGTTAAGCTAACGATGCTTTGAACAACTGGGCATAGTTCTACATTCTGCATTGAATATTATTTTTAAAAATGAATTTGTATTCTTATACGTGATTAATGGTTGTAACGTACATCAAACTGCGCACTGTTCCTTTCTTTGCCGTAAAAGTTGGGTTCTTTTTTAACAGTTTTCGTATGGATTATTCAGGTTCCGCCGACACCTGCTCTACCTTTCAGATAATGAAGGTTCATGTTTTCCGCGTATTAATACACTTTCCTGTACCTTACGGATTAACGACTTCGAAACTCTAAATGTCGGTACCGAATTTCACTGTTTTATAGACTGTCTTGTGGACATTTATCCTGTAAGTTTGCTCTAATTGTTTTGAAATTCAATCCTTTCATCACTTTGTTTGTTTCTTGATTTTTAACTGACCAATTTTGGGATAGTTATTTTTGTTTCTGATTAGACACAATGCTCGTGTGGTGTATTAAATATAAAACATAATAGACAACTGTATGTGTTTATAAGGGAAATTGTTTACTTGTATTGTGTACACGCATTAATCAGTCACAATTTAGACATAAGAAAACTAAATTTAACCCATTGTACTCTGGAGACCCTCAAAATGGCAAATGGCATACCGTGCACGCTAAAGAATGATCAAAATCTCCGATGTTCGCAAATAGTTCAGTCATTTTTTCTTGGAATGTCAAAATCACATAGCCTAAAATACCTTAAATTGAAACTCGACTCTTCCTATACAGTGTGTGTGTGTGTGGGTGGGGGTGGAGGTAGGGGGGGGGGGGGGGCGGGGTGATTATTCAGTCTAAAACGGGTTAACTTACAATCCTTTGGTGTGTCCAATGACTCCATTTATACGTTTGTCTATTTCTGATAGGAGGTCTTGTTTAGACAGATTCTGTACCCAGGGTTGAACATGGTCGTCGACTCCCCAGAATACATTGTGACCACGAATCTTGATACTGAAACCAATAACAAATAGCCAACGTGAAGAATAACTACACAATGGAGGGCACCTGTATACTATTCTGATAAAATTAAACGAAATGAGCATTTAGTATATTGTTTTATTTCTTTGCCCGACAGTTAAAACTTAAGAGACTCAAAGTAACATTTTCTCTTTATTCTAAAATATCATCTTTTGCTTTTTTTATGGAATTTCTCCCTACCATACTGAATGACCAATGATAAATAAAATTGCCAGCTTCTCAAATCAAGTAACCGCAACTATACAAAAATAAATAAAACAAAACGCAAGGAACAAAACTGTTCTCTATTTTAAATCGAAAAGATATTAGAGCAATAAAATATAATCTATATGGAACATGATATTATCTTGAGGGAACAACATTGAGCCGGGGCACAGCATTTCCTACACTGTTGCTTGTGCGCCCAGCGGGAACTCATATCAGCCTGTACTTCCACACATTATAAGCAGAACCTCTGCCGTCCGTCCACAGAAAGCTTCGATTTTTGGCTACCCATAGAGCTCTTATCAATGACTGATCAGCCTGCGCACTTGCATAGGCTGATCTGTCATTGCTTGGTGAACATGCGATCTTGTAGAAAATGCTGTGCCCCGGCCCTAAGCCAACAGAAAAGCTCGTGCGGCCACAAGATACTGTAACGATGGAACAAATATTGTCTTGAGGGAACATATATATTGTTACCTAAATGTAATCATCTTCTCAAACAAGTTTATATGTTGGAAAATTACATGGATTGTTATCTATAGTACCATGTAAAATTTGTTCTGTGTTTATAAGCAACAGACTGACCATGTATATTCACATAATAAAATACGTGATAGATGACCTGTACACAGTGGCACATCTACTAAGAGTCATCTCTCAACAATTGCAATCTCCATACAACAGCCATGTTCCGTTTCTGATATATGCATTTTACTTTATAATGACCCTCTATACAAGTACAGTTTCTTCCCCTTCGCTGTTGCAAATCGGAATCGTCTTCCTTCTAGGACTGTTGTATGTTTTGATCTAGATTCCTTTAGATCAGCCATGTGCACCCTTCAACATTCAATGCCATAGACCATAAAATATTGTTTTTGCCAGCTTTTAATCTCTACTCAACTAACACTTACTTTTAAATTCTCCTGAAATCTATTACTTTTTCTTCTATCACACTTTGCTTTGTCTGGCGCGAGCAGCTGTGTTGAACCGTATTTCTCACGGAACGGATTCCTCACACGTGTGAAAAATTCGGTCGGATTTGTCACGCGGCGTGAAGAATTCGACCGAATTTTTCACAGCTGCCGAACGTATTCCTCACCTATCTGTGACAAACTCGTTCGGTATCAGTTTTATATATAGCACGCAAACGAATTTGTCACCTTTCAAAAAAACCCTCAAAAAAGTTCCTTTTTTTCATGCACGGATTTCTCACAAACGTATTTGTCACAGCTTATGATATAAAACATACGATTAACCATTTAATACAATTTCGAGGTAATATATTTTTATCATGCATATCTTTTAATCGAGTGATAGATTTATTATTTATTGTATTATTATTTTTAACTTCGAATATTATTGGATATCATAAAATGAAATAAATGAAATGTCATATCTGTTTCTTGATACCTATGGATTTGTTCAATAATATCAATCATCCCTTATTCTATACAGATTTCGACAATTCTTATTATAAATATAAGATTGTTGGTACTGATATCAAATATTCTAATTGTAAAGATATCTATAAATTATGGATATCTGTAAAGAGTTTTATTGATATCTACTCGTATAACTAATTATGGATATTAATAATTACATATATTGATACCCAATTTGTGAATATTTTATTTCGAAAAATCGATATCTAAAAATCAGTCTTTATATTGTTATCTTAAACTTGATATGTAAATTATTGATATAAATCAGCCCGACTTTAATACTTTAAGATATCAATGCGAATTGTTTGTAACAATGGATTAATTTTGGTAATTGATAATCGTGATTGTGAAAAGCCACAAATGATCTGAATTATACATTAAGCAAACAAGCCTATGCAATGAATACCCCGGCAAACCCCACTTTAAATAGGAAAAAGTGAGGGTTGCAGGGCTATTCATTATTTCCTAATTTCTGCTATAAAAATATTGGGTATTCGTTCAAACCGCCTCAGCGAGGCGGTTACTGAGGCGTGTCGAACGTGTGACCACAATTAATGTTTTGAGGAGAAATAAGAAAGGTATCAAAATTTTTCCTCTGAAAATCCTCTTCAGCAAAATGCAATGTATTTGAATAGATATGTTTTCCTTATGAGGAAAAAGTGGGGTTTGTTGGGGTGTTCATTATTTCCTTATTTCTGATCTAAAACATAGATTATGGGTACTCAAATGTAAAATATCCGACTTAATAGGTCAAACATGAAGAATTCGATCGAATACTTTACAGATGTGAACAGTTTGACCTAATTCGACAAAGTTATCTCATATTCAGCAGAATACATCACATGTGAAAAATCCGACCGAATTTCTCACACCTATATTCGCCGATAATGTCTCGTGTAAAATATTCGATCGATTATGTCAAACTTGAGAAATTCAATGATATACTACACGGCTGTCGAATAATCGACCTAATTCGTACAAGTTATGACTTATTGGACTGGAAACGTCACATGTGAAAAATGCGACCGAATTTCTCACACCTTTATTCACCGAAAGTGTGTCGCCTGTTTGACATCTGACCAAATATAACACACGTGAGTAATTCCATCAAATTTTTCACAGCTGTGAAAAATGTCCACCGAATTCGTCACAGTTATGATATATTCGACAGTATACATCACATGAGAAAAATCCGACCGAATTTCTCACACCTATATTCGCCGAAAATATCACATGTAAAATATCCCACTGAATATATCAAACGTGAGGAATTCGATCGAATACGTCACAGATGTGAACAGTTTGACCAAATTCGTCACAGTTATGACATATTCGACAGAATTCATCACATGTGAAAAAATCCGACCGAATTTCTTACACCTATATTCGCCGATAATGCCACGTGTAATCTACTCGACCGATTATACCAAACGTGAGAAATTCAATGATATACTGCACATATGTGGTAAAAAGCGACCGAAGTCATACAAGATGTGACATATTGGACAGAATACATCACATGTGAAAAATCCAACCGAATTTCTCACACCTATATTTGCCGAAAATATCAAATGTAAAATATCCGACTTAATAGGTCAAACATGAGGAATTCGATCGAATACTTTACAGATGTGAACAGTTTGACCTAATTCGACAAAGTTATCTCATATTCGGCAGAATACATCACATGTGAAAAATCCGACCGAATTTCCCACACCTATATTCGAAGATAATGTCTCGTGTAAAATATTCGACCGATTATGTCAAGCGTGAGAAATTCAATGATATACTACACGGCTGTGGAAAAATCGACCTAATTTGTACAAGTTGTGACTTATTGGACAGAATTCATCACATGTGAAAAATTCGACCGAATTTCTCACACCTTTATTCACCGAAAGTGTGTCGCCTGTTTGACATCTGACCAAATATAGCACACGTGAGTAATTCCTTCGAATTTTTCATAGCTGTGAAAATATTCCACCGAATTCGTCACAGTCATGATATATTCGACAGAATACATCATATGTGAAAAATCCGACCGAATTTCTCACACCTACATTTGCCGAAAATATCAAATGTAAAGTTCCGACTGAATATATGAGGAATATGATCGAATACTTCACAGATGTGAACAATTTGACCAAATTCGTCAAAGTCATCACATATTCAGCATAATACATCACATGTGAAAAATTCGACCGAATTTCTCTCACCTATATTTTACCAAAATGTGTCACATGTAAGAAATTCGACCGTATATGTCACTTGTGAGGAATTCGATCCAATACTTTACAGCTGTGAAACTATGGAAAAATAGACTTAACTCGCCACACAGTTGTGACACATTTGACCGAAAACCTCACATATGAAAAATATGTTCCAGTTTCTCACACCTATAATTCACCAAAGTTGTCACATGTAACTCATCCGACCAAATATATCTGGCACGTGATAAATTCGATCGAAAACTTCCCTGCTGTAAAAATAATTCGACCGAATTATTCATAGTTGTGACATATTTGACCAAATACATGACATGTGAAAAATCCGACCGAATTTCTCACACCTATATTTCACCGAAAATGTTTCCATTCATTAAAAATTTGTTTACTGGTGTGCAAGCAATAGAAATTCTAATGTGTGACAAACTCGTTTGGGTTAAAAACTCTAAATCCGCAAAACGTATTCTTCACCTTTGTCCGAATGTGAAAAATTCGATCGAATTTATCACACCGGCGTGAGGAATCCGTTCCGTGAGAAATACGGTTCAACACAGCTGCACATAATTCTCGCGAGAGGGTGTTGCAGGATGTATAGATAGATAGAACAGTACTCTCTATCAACAACCAATATGATGTAAACTCTCGTCTTGAAATCACTTGCTTTTCCACTCTGAGTAATGTGTAACTAAACATTTAAAAAATCTCTATTTAATGCAGCCACGAAATTTTTAATTTGCAATAATTACCCTTTATTTCTTAGCGTGTTAATTGCTGTCAGTGCTGTGTTGTAGTTAATGTGACCCTGAAACAAAAATATTCCACTAGGTTATGTGTACACAGTCCCTCCCTCCCTTTTCTCAAGCATCACAGTATATCCAATACTTATTTAGTTCCTTCAAAATAAACAAGAAATATCTTTAAAAAGATAAACCTCGTAAGTAAAATGGAAGAGAGTTTTGTAATAAAGAGGGAACGTTAGTGATTTACAGACAAAGGTTCATAGACTGTGCGCAACTAAACATTGATTTTTCCTTGCACTAGTATCTTTTATGATACGCTATCTCGATACTGAAAGGCTTGGTTTTACCTCCTGGACTTCAACCCTCTAGTTAGAATAATTTTATCAATCCATCAAAATTGCCGTGGGCTGACACGCAGCGAAAACTAAAAACGGCGTTTGTAACAAACTATGCCGTAGCCATATGGAACAATTAAGAGGCTTGTAAAGGGATACGGGATATTTGCTTTTTTATTTCCAAGGATATGGGATATTAGTTGTTTTACTTCCAGGGATATGGCATACTGTGATTAATTTCAGGGATGTTGAATTGTTTGAATAAATAAATAAATAAATAAATAAATAAATAAATAAATAAATAAATAAATAAATAAAAATCAGAATAGTGAAAAAAAGAAATAATTCTAGAAATATTCAAAGTCACAAAGGTGCTCCCACTACGGAAGAGAATATATATATACAGTGAACCCTCTTTATCACGACACTCGATACAACGACAGAATTCGTTATACTGACAATTTGAATGTCACGAAACCCTCGCTCAAGAGGTGACAGTTAATGAGAAATTATGCAAGAATATTGCATTAAAATTTCAAGCGACATATGTTTTGAATATTTGTTAGAGTTGCCTCACTGGGGCGATTCTAACAAATATCCAAAACATATGTTCTATGAGGAAATAAGAATAAAGCAAGGCCTTCTTTACATATCATTCTGTACATTAAAGATTCTTTACAACAGCAAATTAATTTTAATGGCATCCTTGGGAACAAATGCTGTCGTTGAAACGAGGGTTCACTGTACCAACTTGTGTCATGTACTTGTACTTGACGGACAATGAAAGCTCGTTCTGTATGTATTTTATGCTGGTAACTTCAGAGATATTTTGTTTACTTTAAGGGACATTGGATATTTAGGAAAATCAATTATGGATATTTGCCCCCACCCCCTGATTAAAAGAGATATGGGGTATTTATGTCTTCACTTCCAGGGATATGGGATATTGCTACCCCCTATACAAACCCCGGTAAATGAACCGTCGCATGACAAAAACAACAACTTGACATGTGCGCCCCAGTAAACACTCAGATCAGCCTGGACATCTGCCCAGCCTGATTAGAGTCCTTGCTGTGCGCTCAGTGGGTGTAGGATGATCTGTGTTTTCGCAGAGGGAGGGGAGGGGTGGGCACATATCAAATTGCTGGTTTTGCCATGCAGAGGCTCAAATCATATTAAAAGTTTGTCCACGATATTGATCAAGGCATAAATCGTTATACAAACATAAATTATATTAAAGTATATTGATGACCGTACCTGAAAGCTTTTTCTTAAGCGTTTCGAAAAAAAAACAAAAAAAAAAACAAAAAAAAAAAAAAAAAACAAAAAAAAAAAACAAAAAAAAAAAAAAACGTTTTTCTTCAAAACATATTCATATATTTTATATAGCTTGCTTCAAACACATAAATCTGCCTTTAGTTCTAGCGTCTAAACCACTTTTCCGACACAGGCGCCGAAAGGCTAAATCAGATTTATTTTTGTCTAGCACCCTTGTCAACATGTATGATTATGTTCGATCTTCCAAGCATTTTTACCGCAGTTTGCTCGGATTTTCTGAGACACAATTAATGTGTAAATAGTCTCTTCCTTCTTCTCTGGGTGTTTGTTTTTCTGCTTGGACCCGGTCTAAAAAGGTCTGTTCAGATCTTGGGCGCCATTTTTTCTTTAACCTTCATTCAGCATTATCTATCATAATACAAGGTCAACGCAAACATCAACTGTATTTTTATCAGTTTCTTTATATAGTCCTACCATAAACAATTGCAACACTAACACATAGTATGCGCATAACCTGTATTTGCCCTAAATTTAATTTCTTTGATGACGTCAGGACCTAGTGTAAATTGCAACTCAATTGTAGAAAAACTTTTTTACTGGAACCAAGCAACTACCCAGTGCTTCTTTATTTCCGTTAAACTTCGGAAAAAGCCGTAAGTTAATTTATTCAAAGAAGTATAATACCACTGGCTGAATTTGGACACGCTTCTTGACCAACAGAGTAAAACTGGGCCAATAGTGAGAAAAGTACGTCTTATGGCGAAATAATATTTAGGTAGCGTACCCGTCCGCAAAATTTAAATATACTGCTAAGATAAAATTTTCTTCAGCGTACTTGAATTCATACTTATGGAAATCATATAACTGAGTTAATGAAAATAATGAGTTGATGCTATATCAATTTTAACGTGCGTAAGTTTACTTGATATATTCAGGTTTTCATATTTCTTATTTGTTTAAAAGTAGTTATACAACTGATAAACGATCGATTAAGAGACCGCCAAAAGGGCAAATGGCAAACAGTGCAGAACCAGATCAGACGTCGCATAACCAGGCGTCTGATGAGTGTCTCCACAGTCTGACAATAGTTTGGTTTATTTTTCTTTTCTAGGAATATTCAAATCACATTTCAGGACATACCTAAAATTGAAATTCGATTCTTCCAATATAGAGTTGGGGCGTTTATTCAGTCTAAAATGGGTAAAAATATAAGTGAAGATACCCAAGAAATGCCACAATCTCGAAGCACAGCCCTCCCGAGGCACCAAAGAAAGGATAGATTAGGAACAAATAATGACACCACAAACGTCACATATGAAATCACAGACGCACAAAGAAAAAGTCCTTATAACAGTATTTTATTGGCATCTCTATGATGAAAAGATGGTAATGTAAAGCTCTGTGTAATGAAGCGTTATGTGGTCACAAGCTGAATGCCACCTTAAGAAGTCCCGTACAGTCACAAGCTGAATCCAACCTCCAAAAGTCCCGAACAGTCACAATCTGAATGACATCTCCAGCCAGATTAGAAACAATGACATAGTGTTCAGAAGTTGTGAGTGCTACAAGTATGCTTATGTGGGCATTTTCTTTCCTGTTGGTACATGCAGAAGAGTACACTGGGCATTAATGTGTGAAATAGATATTTACAGACAAAAACTAGAGACTCTGGTGCACATTACATACACATGGAAAATAAATTTATGCAAACGAACCCTGTTGTGTTCCATAGTCCACCATTTCAGAAAGTTTGTAAAGACCACCCACTCAAAGTTGTCAAGAAAAGCATTCATATAATTTGTCTGCGACGCTTCTACAATCTGATTGGCTCTAACAGCGGTCCCAAAGCCGAATTCATGTTTCGTTTGTAATAGCTGAAAGTTAAATACGAAACACTTTGTGATCATCTTAATGCAATTATGAATGTGTGTGTGTTTTCTTTTATTATAGTATCGACTTTTTTTATTTATTTATCCGTAACTCATTGTGTGACTGCTATGTTTCGGTAACTAGCAAGTTTTGTAAGCTTGTACATGACTCTTAAAGGGGCATTTCTTTTAATATCTATTTTATTCACCGCAGTTGGTATGGTATTAGTGTCCTGTATCTGCCGTAAAACGTCCTCTTGTACTTCACTAACGTTAAATTATATTTTCTTGTCCTTTGAGATCATCACGTCATTCCTGGATTTTGCAGATTTTAAAGGGTCGCCGATGAGGCCTAATTGGCCGAAAGTAACTGGTCTGACCCGAACAATTTCAGACGTCAGCTCTTTTTAATTTTGGGAGTATGTTCATTGCTCTCAATGTGATTCTTTTTATGATGTATTATTCTTCATCATAATATGGCGGGCATCAGCAATCGAAGTGACTACATTATTTAAAAATCTACGTTCTGAAATGAAAAATGTGAAAGAAAAAGAATCTGTCATGGGTGTGAGGGGTAAAATGAAAACTTGACACTCCAGTTGTTTTTGGTTTTTATAAGTGCTTCGTTGCTCTCAGTTAAGGTTTATTCCCTTTTTTAGAATCTATTTATCTTCACTACAGTTGGTGTTAGTGACGTGTGGCGGCCCTGTAACGTCACCTCGTAATTCACTACAGTGTGGTTTATATTTTCTGGTCCTTTGTGACTATTGAACCAATTGCTGAACTTTTTCATATTGATATAAATGTCACTGAGAAGACCTCTTTGACCGAAAGTAGCTGGTCTTCTCAGAAAACTTGGTACTTAAGCTGTCAGTTTTGTAAGTTTGTATAGTTTTGTGTGAGTGTGTTAATTGCTTTCGTTTATATTTTTGAGACTGTGTTTATTGCTCTCGACGGCCATTCCTTTCAGATTTTTTTTTCAAGTATCAGCTTTTATTTTATAGAATAGTTCCAGCTTTCCTGCCTGTTATTTTGACAAAGTCTGCCTACATTAGAGACATAAACCAGATTCTGAATAAGCCGTTACGTCATAAACGTGACGGCGACATTGCGAAAATGACTGAAGTATATATTTTCTGTCGGTATGGTGTCTTAAACTCAAGTTGAAATAGTTCCGAAGCTCCATACTCAAATTAAGTTTTTAAGAAATAAAATTCTCTCCTGTGAATTATCGTCGAATAACGCAGATTGCGAAAGTATTAATTAACGACGGCGAAGCCAGAGTGAATCAATATTCGCATCTGCCTAACAACACCATGCGTTATTCGACGATAATTTACAGGAGAGAAAAATATTTCGATTCTAACATGATACACAAAGAAAAACTGACATCGTTGCAATGTTTTCCAAAGAACTATTTTGCAGCGGACGTCGACAGAAGTAAATATTTACATGCGACGTCATCAAACGCGCCCTTTTGCACGAACCACGTTGACGATGTGAATTGTTGTAGTTTGACCACGGTAACATTTCCATAAGGCGCTATGGGAAACGTTAACTTCAGAGTATACTGTTAGAATATTGAATATGCTGAGCTTTTGGAATTACTGGGCTCATATATTATGTATGAAAATAGAGAACCGCTCAGAGCTGCTATAGGGTCAACATACCTCGATATCTAAGGAGCTTGAGCTGATTCCGGATCCAGTTAAACTGAAGAGATAATGAAATACATGTAGTGCGCGTGAACATATTAGGACACACTCGCGAGTGAATTGTTATCGTGCCGTACGTGGAGCATTAAGGAGAAATCCGACATTTGTATACCGGTTAGAGCCTAAATATACGAACACCCTACTTGTCTTAAAATTTGAAGAAAACAAAACAAAAAAAACAAAAAAAAAAAAAAAAAAAAAAAAACAACTGCATTTTACGACCGGTTGAAATGTTTAAACACCTGCTGGATAACCGACAAACAGTCAAGACCCTAATCAGACGCCACGTCCTGCGGCCTCTAATCTGGATCTACACTGCTTGCACAGGCCTGTCTATCCAAATACCTAAGGCAGATACGGAAGTAAGAATATATGCTTCTGAATAAATAACTTGTCTCAAAAGGTCAAAATATCCTTGCTAAGGCGCAAAATATATTTTTTTTAATTTAACTACAGTCGACTCTCTTTATCTCGACTTCGCTTATCTCGAATAACTGCTTATCTCGAAGTTAAAAATCAGGTCCCTGTTTTAAAATGGAAATCTAACAACAGGTAACAAAATATTGTGGAAAAGAGGAGAAATTGCTCCTAAGGAGCAATTTCTCCTCTTTTCTAAAATATTTTTAATATATCTAACTTCAGGAATCAAACTATATAATCATTTGTGAAATGTGGCTGTTCGATTTACGTTTCCCTAATTCCGTAAATCCGATGTGTCGCGGTATGAATATCTCGAAGTATTTCATAGAGTCCCTTTGACTTCGAGACAATGGGAGTCGACTGTAATTTTCTAGTGTGATGGTTTATGGTGTATGGAGAATGGATACGCTTTCAAGGAAGGCAACTCTGTCTAAAGGAATGGCCTTCGTTCTAATAATAATAATAATAATAATCGACTTTATTTATAGAGGGTAACACATTTAGTAATCTAGTACTAATCTTCCATGTGGCCCTCTTTTTTCCTGGGTAGAAACCAGTACTAAGCAATGTGGATAAAGTCTCTTGCTCAAGTTCTGAAAAGGGGCTCTTCTCTGAAAGGAAACAATCTGCTTC
This sequence comes from Anodontia alba, assembly GCA_964016985.1. Lineage (NCBI taxonomy): Eukaryota > Metazoa > Mollusca > Bivalvia > Lucinida > Lucinidae > Anodontia > Anodontia alba. Next base: position 36,402,681 of record OZ024821.1, read on the forward strand.
TCTCCTCTCAGAATATGGCCCTTTTTAGAAAGAGATCAGTGTGAAGAAAGCAAACAGGAAGTCACAAAACTGTTTCCACTCTTAAAAATGTTGGAGAATCCACAAAACGTATTCATTCACCTTAACCTGTTTATGCTGAGTGGACTCTTCTACCTGAACTCTTTGGACTGGTTCATTTCACTGTTAGGAGTGTTTGGTTAGTTTTTTTTACTACTGCCCTGTTTTATAGAAATTCCTGTCCTAAATGCAAATAGTGTAGACCCTGATCAGACACCGCGTTCTGCGGCGTCTGACCTGGATCTACACTGTTTGCCAATGTCCCATCTATGTTACCACAAGTTCCAAAGGGGTTACGACAGACCGCTTCACTCACAATAGGGACGTATACAGAAAGCGAAGGTGCAAATTCCTGATAAAAATATTTGATTTTCACGAGTAGATTCTGCAATACCCCAATGTTCTCTAAGGGAAATGTTAAATCCAGAACAGACTGCAATCTCCCAGTCTATTCTGCGTCCACACTCTTTTTGCACATGTATAGTTCCTGTTTGTATCGAGCTCTATGGTACAGCATGCGTTTCGCCTCCGTCAAACCAAACCGGAAATAAACATTTTGTTTGCAGTTTGTCGGGTTCTCAATTAATGTGGCAGATCTATTTGTATTTGCCGGGACCAACTGGGAAAATCCGGTCCCAGAATTCGGTACCAAAATTTTAACGGTATAGCTTGGGTCTTACCGAGTCTCCGACTTTCGTGATTTTGTGTGTTCTTTGTTTCCAAAGGCAATCCTTTTGACTTTTATTTTACACATTTTGCATAAAACATAGTGCATTGCGAGCTCGCCTGTAGGTATTGCCTATGTTCATATAATTGATAATGCCAAAATGAAGAAGCTGTCGTGATAGTCAATGTTAACCAAATTGGCTGTCAAGTTAATTACCATAAAATTTCGGCCACCTTAATTACTATCTATAGTAGTCGTCAGTTTTAAACGCCGTTTTAAATATATAGTACTGAAGCTTATAAACGCGCTGAAAGACTGGCAAACAGAGTAGACCATGATCAAATTTACTAGCAGTTTAATTTTGATCTACACTGTTTCCAGCTGGCATATGACGTCGCATTAACCATGCAACGTCATTCTAGGTACATAACTTTTATACGTCAGTGTTAGCAGTAAAGTTGCGTGTTTCTACCTGATAGTTATATTTGATTTTCTTATTCTGTCGATGTCTGCGTTTGCCTGAGCTTTCCAGTTACTGTTAGCAATCACTTCCTTCATACTAGCACGGTCAACCAGATAATCTACTCCGGCGGTTGTTTGAAAGTACATCCGACAACTGTGATAACCTTGGAATAAACAGAAAATAGGGGTTTGATAATCATAACTCAGAGTGTAAGTGAAAGATTTCCTGTGAACACTCCCAGGGACGTAGCTAGGAACTTTATGAAAGTGAAGCCTGCTAATAGAATCTCTGAAATTTTGGTTGATCAGCGCAAAGCAATGACTCAGACTCGTGGCTTGGGAATAGGGAATGGAGGGATGGGGGCTTGGGAATAATATTGGTACAGGTGTGCAAGCCAGTATTCGAAACCTACTGCATTCATATACATGGCCTTTGAAAAGACGGACCCATTCAGATACTAGATCTGAAATTTTGACCCATTCATATACTGCCTGTTGAGTTTTTGTACCCATTTATTGCTGGTAGTTAGACAAATATTGCAATCAATTCATTGAATTATAAGAGAACAATCAGTCTAAAAAATCTCTTAGTGAAAAAAAAATGGGCATATACCGGGATGTCAGAAAAGTGCCGTGGGCCTTTCATATACCAATTAAGAAAAATCGGGTCAGTCGAATACTTGTTGAAAAAGTGGGCTAATCATATACCTGGCAGCGCTGAAAAAAGGCTCATTCGGCACGCACATCCGTACTACGCCATATACAGGAAGTTAACCATTCCCCTCCCCCGCCCCACCCCGAGGACTCCGATCAGGTTGATCTGTCATTGCTTAGCAGACATGTAGTCTTGTAAGAAATGCTATGTCCCGGCCCATTTGATGTCATCTGAACGCATCTTAGCTGAAAATAAGGTTAAATTGCCAAATTCATGTTGAAGCCGGGGCTTCATAGCTTCCACCTGGCTACATGCCTGACTCCTAATTGTGATCAGCATATTCTTGGTGAATTTATGGGGATTTGATACATTTGACATGTTTTTTTTTTCCACAACGTACAGGGGAGACTCCTTTTATGGCTTTCCAATTGCTTTCCTGTATATCGAACCGTCTACTCTAAAGGGAAAGAAATTGTATCCTTTAACCCATCTCATGCCGAATAAATTAAGATGCCACGCCCACTTCTAATTTACAGCCAATCAAATTACTTGACCCGGGCTTTTGATAGAAATTCATATGTCTAATGACAAACAGTGCAGATCCAGATCAGTTGGCTTCCTCAGAAGCCAACTGATCCGGATCTACACTGTTTGCTTAGACTAGGCATGTCGAGTTCAGCAAGAGAAGGGTTAGAAAGAGGTAACTTTCGAAACCGGAGGCAAAACGAATTTCGACAAAAGTGTCTACCCTAAACCAGTACCAAAACCCCTTGAGCATCTTTTATCCAATGAAAATTTCGTAAGTTTCAGGCTTAAATTTCCTATCATTTACGGAACACAGAGGGATAATAACAATGACATATATTCTGCTGGCAGATATATACTTTCTCATACGTTTCTCAAAATGAATTCACATTCAACACATTCAGACACTTTCTTAAGTTTGCTTTTCAAGGAACATTAAGATTATACTAAAGGTTCATCTGGGTCTCGAAGATATAGACAACTCATGGTCTGTAACATCAGACAGAATGTCTGTATAGCACAAGGGAGTTTCTTGTACCTTTCAGCCCCAAATGTATTCGTCATTAATTCAATGAACTACTATCAAATGTTTTATTCAGATTTTCATTACAAATGCCATGTTGCCTTCATTGCAGTAGTTGCCCTAAATATTTAGAAACCTTAAAGGCTCCACATTCCTCAAAAATAGACATTTTTTAATCAAAAAAAAAAAAAAAAAAAAAAAAAAAAAAAAAAATTAACAAATTGATATATAGTATTAATACGATCGTAAAAAAGTGGCATCTGACAGCCTGTAAAATTTCAATTAGTCTCTTGTTTTTGAACTGAATCAAAAAATGAAATGATTTTTTTTATTATATCTCTGAATTAATGTTGGCAAAGATACAATAAAAAATCATTTCATTTCAAGAACGAGAGACTAACTGAAATTTTTCAGGCTGTCAGGTGCCACACATTATGATTGTATTAATACCGTATCTCAATTTATTAAACCTTTCTTGGAGAGTAAAATGTCTATTTTGAAGAATATGGAGCCTTTAACACATTACCATACTTATCCTAAAATTTGAATACGTCAATGTTTATTGTCTGTTGATGTGTCTAAAACTGCTTGATGAGTGACAAACACTATAGACCCTGCGGCGTCTGATCTGGGTCTGCACTGTTTGCTCATGCTTGTCTCTCCAAATACTTAGGGTAAACATAGTATGCTAATGACACCGATCAATACTGATGTATACCTTGCGGAATCTCTTTAACTCCTCCTACTTCGTACCAGTCGTTGTCAGCTTGAATCATTGGTACCGAGCCAAAATAGTTGAATTTCTGATGACCTGACGGAACAAAATAAAAGGGTACCACAGGTATAAACAAACATTTCGTACCACGAAATTACAGTGTTTGATAAATCCAGCGAAGAAAAGAGGCTTTTAAAATATATTTGTCAAACATTTTAAAACCTAACTATAGAAGTCATTGAACTGATGGATATACAAACTGTAAGCTTGTCATAATATACATGCACATACATATATAATCTTTTCAACAAATGGCATCTAATACGTAAGACGAGAACACAAATGAAGACCCTGAGGAACTTTAAGACAATGCAGTATATCAGACCTAATTATTGATATTACTATTGCTGATAAGGCGTGTATGTGTGGGAAGTGGGTGGGGGGAGGGGGGAGGGAGGGGTATAAACTTCTTGCAAGTTGTGGTATTGTGTCACAAATCATGGACTTCCCAACACAGGTGCAAAAACATCCAAATGTACGTATAGATTACTTAATTCTTGTCATGCAGAATAAATTAGGATGTTACGCCCACTTCTAATTTTCAGCCAATCAGATTGTTTGATCCAGGTTGTTGATACAAATTTACATACTAAATGACAACAGTGCAGATCTAGATCAGTCGGCTTCTATAGAAGCCGACTGATCTGGATCTACACTGTTTGCAAAGGCCCGGTATATCCAGGTTCAGCAGGACTATGGTTAAATACATAGAGGAACTGCAAAAAGATTTGGACCAGTCAGCAGCAAAATCCACTGTAGATTAAAATTGTGCCAGACAACACTGTTATAGTGTTATTTTTGCGGGAAACTAAGGCTATCAATTAATGTTAATCGCCCATATAGGAAAATAATGACAAGAGTTCAAAGCATCGTTAGCTCAACGAGCTCGTTTGTGGTCAAAATGTTAACTGGTCTAGTAAGTACAATATCTAATTCACAGGAATGCAAAGCTACTCGCGTTTTTTTTTTCAGCAAAAACATTAGCTTATATGCCATATTTAATGAGCAAAGTTTTAACGATACGTTAAATAACGACATCGTTAGTTTTGAACAACTGGGTCTTGGTGTCCTGGGAAAATCAGATCACGTGCTGTACTAATAAATGTTTAGACTATATGTATTTATCAACAGAGTAAGAACTTGGCAGCAGCTATGAAAGCCACATTGCTGCCATGTAAAGAGTTTCAGTGAAACCGAAACTCCGATTTTCGTATATCGGTGTTTCCAAGTGTACCTATTATAGATTTTTACTTTTCCACTTTGCTTTAGGAACTATACGCACTACTATAGTCATAAGAAAAGGTCCTCAGACCAGACTGAACCTCGAATGCACAATGTCTTGCTTACAAGTGGAGATAACTAAATTCTAACTAATAATAACTAAGTTTCAGCCCATAAGTATTATCTATAGCAGTGTTAAACGAAATTATGTCTTCGGGCGTGGACAGTGAAAGCACAGATCAGGCTAAGCATCCGTACAGTCTGAACAGACATCCGTATAATTTGAATCATTACGAAAACACGCCTATTCAAATATATAGAAAAATTCACCTCCAAAAACTAAAAATTTTCAGATAAAAACCTGATATTTCGCATATTTCTGCTCAAAATATAGATTGTGGGTACTCGTTAGAACCGCCTCGCGATGTGATTCTAACGAGTACCTACAATCTACTTTTTTGAGTAGAAATAAGAAAAATATGGTATACTCTGAAAAACCCAATTTTACTATATAAAAGTGGAGTTTAAGGCGGTCAAAATTATATAGATATGTTTTCGTGATGGTTGTCCGTTTGCACATAATTGGAGGTAGAAGGCATAACCCAGTCAGCATTCTACGTAAATCTATATCGGGCCGTCATCGGCCCGTCAGCTACCCTGACGGGCCGATGACGGCCCGATATAGATTTACGTAGAATGCTAGCTGGGAAACGGGCAACATTGGTGCATGCTCATGGCGATCCGGACACCATTAATATTCGGGCGCTTTACCTCCTTACCACACTTATCCTAAAGTTTATGCAGTCAATTTACTGTCTACCCAGTAAGCATTATAAATCTATAGCGGGCCGTTATCGGCCCGTCAGGGTAGCTGACGGGCCGATAACGGCCCGCTATAGGTTTATAAAGAATGCTAGCTAGGTAATGATACGTCAAAAGTATTGATGAGCGGCACACAGCGGTGTCTGATCTGGGTCTACAATGTTTGTTCAGGTCCATCTATCCGAATGCTTAGGGTAAATATTGTTAACCCATTTGTACCTAGCGTCCCATTAATGGGACAATGGCAAACAGTGTAGATCCAGATCTGATCAGGGTTTACACTGTTTGTATTAACTACAGGCATTTCAATAAAACATGGTAATATCCAAAACTGACCGGACACCCCTTAAACTAGAAATGGACTTGTCCAAAGAGTTCAGGTAGAAGAGTCCAATCGGCATAAATGGATTAATCCATTTCATATATGTTCCTAAACACCTTTTCCATTGACTTATCTCGAAGTCCGAAGGTCTCTCTGAAACGCTTCGAGATATCCGTACCTCGACATATAAGATTTGCAGATTTGAGGAAAAAATAAATCGAACAACCACATTTTACAAATGAATATTTAATTTGACTCCTGAAGTTAGAGATATTTTGAAAATATTGTGGAAAAGAGACAAGAGCGATTTCTTCTCTTTTCCAAAATATTTTGTTACCTGTTGTAAGAATTTCATGTTTAAGCAGGGACCAGATTTTCACGTCGAGATAACCGGTTATTCGAGATAAGCGAAGTCGAGATAACGAGAGTGGACTGTAATGATAACAAACCATCTGAATTGGTGCAGGCAAGCATTGTCTCTACCTCCTCGTACATGTGACCGGAAGCAACGTTTAGGAGTTTCATGTACGCCGTGACTTTGTACACCCGCCCATCAGGAACGTTTATGTCCTGTGAAAGCCCTTTCCAACGATGATCCCTGAAACAGATCGCTAATACGTCAATTTGGTTAACTTTTAAATTGTTAACTAAACAGACTTGCAGCAGGCAACATTCTATTTTTTTTATTATCATTATTCAAAGAAAATAAAGCTTGGCATTTCATGTGAATCGTCTGCCGAGCATACATTGTCACTCATCCATCATTTTTAGATGTACATCATGTTGTAAAATGAAGTGTTAAAAATTTATGGCAAGTATGGAAAGGCATTAAGTTGTCTGTATATGTACAGTATATATCGTATTTCATCTGTGAACAGGGTAAAGCCAGATCATTTTAAGCATTCGCGTTGTATGATCAGGATCAGGGTACTTTTACGTTTTTCAAGGTCAAATGGTGATGCTTAGATTCATATAGTAAGCCCATATGCAGTCTGATCAGGTTCGTAACGCATTCTAAAAGGGTAAATACTGTGTTTGCAAAATGTGAAAACAGATTAGGTCACATGTGCTCTTTGCCCGCAGCGGGTTATTTTCATGGTCTGTATTTAAAAGTTTATTAATTTTTATAAGTTTTTTTTTTTTGCACTGCACAAATATATAGCATTGGGCGTAATAAACATTTTTCGCATATTCCTCCAGTTTATATATGACAATACCACGGCATAGACTAGCACATTTTGTAGAAGCCTGTTAACGTAATGAACGCTGGAATTGGAATGAGAGAAAACATAAACCTGTTGGAGACTTTCACGCTATGTGATCCTTCATAGCTGTCGCTATTTAATGTCAGTGAACACCCTCCTGCGCAATACCAATTTCCATTGAAGTCATTGGACTCAAAATTGTTGTTCCTCAGCACCTCGACTGCTGTATAGCAAATCTGAATATTAACGAAGCTAAATACCCAAAACAAGGAGAAAGTCACTGTGACAGAAGTCCGCATCGTGTCAGGGTCTTAGAAAATAAAACAGTGATGACCGACATATGACCGCTTTATATTTATCTACAGGTCTCAGTTTAAAGCCTTACCTTATCTCTTCAAGTGGTTAAATTCTGATTTCAACACTCTATGGTGCATTTATCACATTCCGATATTCATACTGATCAAAATATTATATACAGTTGACTCTCGTTATCTCGACCTCGCTTATCTCGAATAACCGCTTATCTCGAAGTGAAACTCTGGTCCCAGCCTAAACATGAAAAAGCTAACATCAGGTAAAAAATATTGTGGAATTTCTCCTCTTTTCCACAGTATTTTCAATATATCACTAACTTCAAGAGTCCAATTACTTATATATTTGTTAAATTTGGTTGTTCGAATTAATTTTTCCTTAATTCTGCAACTCGGATATGTCGAGGTACGGATATCTCGAAATATTTCAGAGAGTCCCTTGGAATTCGAGATAACGAGAGTCGACTGTAGAGACACTTACCTCTACATTTGAATTATGCCTAGCACGAAACTTTATCGAAACCTCATATATAACTCAAAATATTCCGAAATAGAAATACTTTTGAAATATAGAAAAAAAAAAAAAAAAAAAAAAAAAAAATCAAAAACAAAATATTGCAGAATCCGTTTGATTGAGTATTTCCATGAGGAACAATGAAACAATGCAATATCCCTCCAGCGTCCACCCATTAGCAGCACTGAACGGAACCCTTTTTTACTTATATTGTGTGACCCCAATAGTGCTAAAGCTCCAGAAAATTTAATAATGTTAGCACAATATAATCAAAGGACTGATAGTCCTAAGAGTCTGCTAGCTTGTAAAGTATTGATGGAGTACTGTGTATCTTGTATGCAAACAATACATGCAAAGAAGATAGGTGGCATTCCAATGCTACCAATACCCAATACTACACCATAAGATGGAGTTCTATGGAATATATCAAGCATCTGGGCATTGTACTTCCTGAAAAGAAGACTTTCTTTAAAAACTCTATTAAATGTACGTCAAGCGAAGACTGCATATAGGTTGAATGAGAAAGTCATAGCGAGTGTTGTCTCTAAATCAAGGAATGGATACTCCACTGAGGATATGATTTTTTTTCACTTTCCAGTGATAATGCTGGTTGTCAAGTGAAAAATAAGATGGCAAATCACATGACCCTAAATAGTCATGATATGTCTTGGAATTCTTTTTTGCATACTTGTATAATTTATCTCCTGCATACAGAATTTCACTCATGTTGTTAACATTCCACATGTTGGTACAGATCCTTTTCTGTACAGCTTTCACCAAAAATACTAAAAAACATGGTAGGCATTGACGCCCTCTTGAATCAGGACTAAATATCTCATCTCCTTGATGGATATTTCCTTGCAATAATACAGATGCATTTTCTTGTAGATTTATATGATTTGATGGACCTGGATTTTGCTCTATATCCATATTTTCACACTTGCTTTCAACCAGCGGCTTCATCTGATATTAAATTTACATTCAGAGACAAGGCTTTGTGAGAAAATTTACTATTCCTTGAAAAACAACCAACATGAACACTCTGTACTACATGCTTTCACTATCAATTTCTCAAAATCCATCAGATGGAAATGCATTCTACTTGTTTTAATGTATAAATAAGAATGAGTCTTTACTGGGGCATCTGTGTGAAACAGATATACATAAATAATCTAACCATGTACTGAAAAACTAAATATAATTATTTTTCTTCTGTTTTGTTTCTTTCTTCACAAAAAATCCATTTTATTATCTGCATATATAGGCCAATGCAGTGATTGGAGTAATGAACCTCTTTATTTTCCAATGAAGTTTATCACCTGATTATTCCAAATGAGTGTATCTCCAGCAGCAATTTCCAATTTCAAGAATTATTAAAGTTCAACTCTAGATATGCTCCACTTTATACAAATTCAACACCTGATGTAGCTCCACGATTATTCTAGTGCAACTTTATAAATTTACTCTATCTTTATCAACTTATTATTAAAACAAAAGCAGATTAAATAAATTTGAAATGGCTATGTTCAGTCCAGATTAGCTGAAATAACTGATTGTCATTTGCTAGTGCTTCACCTAAGCATCAACAGATTAGCCCGACCAGCTATGCCTACCCTTTTCACGAGATTTTCAGATGTCCAAAAAAGAAGGGTCATAAACCTATAAATGGGCCAGCAGTCGTAAAACAACTCCGTGTCACTGAGGTGTGAATAAAGTTATTTCATGTAGAAGGAATGAATTCTTTTCGTTCAGCTTCCGTTGCTAAGCACAACATCAAAGCTGGCGAGCGGTCCTAATAATCACCCCATGCCACCCCACGGCACCCATGGCAGCCCACGGCATCAAACTATATGGATATTTATCATAAAATATGTTATAGATGGACAAGTATACTTTTGCAATACTCGTCTTCATCTTAATAAACAGAGCTTTATATGACTTGTGTTTGATGATAACTTGTGTTTGATTTAAAATATTATGTCTTAAACTCTCGTGATTTTTTGCACCCCATGGCATCAAAATATATGTATATTTACCATAAAATATGTGTTTTAGACGGCCAGTAAAAGTTTTGTAATACTTGTCTCTATCTAAATGAACAGAGTATTTATACTGATGACTTGTGTTTGAACTTGAATATAAAATGTAATTTTAAGTTAAAACTTATTTTTGATAGACTATCAACTTACACCATTGGTCTCTTTGCTATATTTTAGCGTCAGTTTGAATCTTGGTGTTTAGGCGCCCCGAGATAATCGCTTGAAGTAAGGTTAATGTCTTAAACTATTACAAAAACAAATTTGGATACATAAAAAAACTACTACCCTGGTGTAATTTCAGCATTCAGTTAATAAATACAATGAAATAATTTAGTGCCGTGGGGTGAATTGGGATGCCGTGGGGTGTCATGGGGTGATTAGTAGGACCCCGTGCCGAGTTAAAGCCTTGACAAAAGTAGCGCGTGTATTACTACACCGAATTTTGAAGTCTATGTTTCGAATTGCATTATCTAAATCGATTTCAGTTACAGTTATGTTAGCGAAATAAAAAGGCCATACAAAATTCCGCTGCTTCACATTCAGTTCACCGTAATAGTGCTGCATTGCGTCTGATTAAGAAGTAGTGCGCGTATAAATATACGCATAAATAGCTGTGATGAGAATCCGCTCGTAAAATCACATGCGATTGCAAAGAGCCTGCTAGCTGACGCTAGCAGACTCAAAAGTATACGTAAAGACTTAAAACAATACAAGTAAAGATACGAGTACCCAGGGAATACCACAATCACGAAACACCAAAAGAAGGAAAGATGAGGGACAAATAAGAACATATAAACAAACGTAAAATATTTCATGACTTCCTCGACCTAGACTTCTGTCATGCCAGAAGGTCGTCAACGTGCGGATTGTTTGTATACAAGTAGGCTACATCACTTCGCACTAAGATTGTTCGTTCCTTGGTCATCACTGACCAAGACCTTTTTCTCCAAGGCGATTATCGCGGGTCACCCTGGACTCAAGACCTAAAGATGGCAGCTGAGTTGATAATACTGTATCTCTGGCTTTGCAGAAATTCGAGTCAATATTTAGTTAAACCATTTATGCCGAGTGGACTCTTCTACCATAACTCTTTAGGTGGGTCCATTTCCTATATAAGGGGTGTCTGGTTTTTATTATTATCATGTTTCGTAGAAATTTCAGAATTTAAAGCAAACAGTGTAGACCCTGATCAGACGCCGCATTCTGTGGCGTCTGATCTGGGTCTGTACTGTTTCCAATGTCCCTTTATGGGACGCTAGGATTAAAAAGGTTAAGACATTTAATTCGACTTCTGTGTAGACTGCTTGTTATATAAATTCAATAAATGGTTTATAAAATGTATCCCAATGCTTAATAAAGACAAATAAACCAATTGTTTTGATACCCAAGGTACATTTCTGGATTTAAATTAATAAAAATCTACTGGCACAATTAGTCCCAAAGATTATGACAAACGAGACTTTGGTTTTGACATAGTAAATTCCCCTTTCATGGTTATCGGTATATAAACTTCGCAAACCTTTTCCAATACATTTTGTCGCCAATACTTTAAAATTAAAAAAATAAATATAACCTTGACTTGAGCAAAAATACTTTAAACCCCTAACCCCACCCAGGTCATCCCTCAGTAGTTGTTTGTACTGACCAATCCAAGGCGGTTCTTCTTTCTTTGCATGTCGATGATTACAACTACAGTCGACTCTCGTTATCTCGAATTCCAAGGGACTCTATGAAATACTTCGAGATATCCGTACCTCGACATATCCGAGTTGCAGAATTGAGGAACAATTAATTCGAACAACCAAATTTAACAAATATGTAAGTAATTGGACTCTTGAAGTTAGAGATATATTGAAAATATTGTGGAAAAGAGGAGAAATTGCTCCCTTTTCCACAATATTTTTTACATGTACCTGTTGTTAGCTTTTTCATATTTAGGCTGGGACCAGATTTTCACTTCGAGATAAACGGTTATTCGAGATAAGCGAGGTCGAGATAACGAGAGTCAACTGTATGTCGTTGTGTTCTGTTATATTTTGTTCCACATCTCTTCTTTTTGTAAGCGCATTGGGAAGGCTGTGCGTCGTGGCATTGGCTTTTCCTGTGTGACTTCATTTACGCCGGCGTATCTATTTGAGGTTGTTTTTGTAAAATCTGTATGCATTTGAAAAACATCGATTTTCTTCCCGTTTTATGGGGTTCTTAGTGGGGTTATATATAACTATTCATGCCCACTTTTTTTTTTAATTATTATTCAAAGTCATACTTTTGCAGCAGAGAACTGTGCGATTGGTAACATAGTGAAATACAAAATGGGAATAACTGTGTAGAATGAACGTAGCAATATGGGTTTAGCTCATTTAAAAGAGAAATGAGCAGTTTTCCCGTAGGAGCCCCAATTTGACCATTCGACCTGAAATGAGCTTGTTGCTGTCAATACTCGTACACGTTTGAATTTTTTCATTTCGTTGTTTTCGTCGTACTACGAAGAGGAAACAAAAGATATTTTTCTTTGTTTACGACTGGAGATATGCATTGTCAAATCGAACGGTTTATAAGCTGGTTTAATAATACAGTTTAATTTGATATTCAAGCATGGAAAGATTTGGGCCGAAAGAAAACATTATGAGTGGAGAAAAGAACGAAACACTGCTACATAGATGATTTCGGATATAGTATGTTCGGCCTAGGCTATGGATGGCGACATGTAATTATGTATGCGGGCTAGAAAACAGACGATCATAGTTGATTTTTTTTTACATAGCTCTGATAACGTCTATAATGTTTTTATCGTTGAGTATTGCGATAATTTATATAATTACAACCTTTCATAAATTATAACATTTTTTCACTATACTACGATCTATAGGGAGTTAAGTATTGCATGAAAGATTAGTTTCCAGGCGTATTGATGCTTTGCATCAATGTTTTCTTGTTTATACTTTTGAGCTACTACTTCTGCAAGGTCTAGGGAACGCGTGTATCTTCTGTTTATATTTTGTAAGGTGCTTAACTTTACAAACTTAGGGGAATTGATGTTTTCAGAACAATTCAAAAAGGTTATTAATTACTATTTAACGATAGGATATGATATTGATGTTATGCGACAGACGGCATACTTAGTAATTAAACTAACCAAGGCGAACAATTTTACTGTCTTATTTAATTGCTCGATGGAGGTCTGGCCACAGATTCACTCAGAGCCCAATCCTTAACCTTTTATCGATTGCTTGTGCTTGACCGTACTTTCCTTTTGCTATAACTTTCAATTTGCATCGAGTTCTCATCTATATTTCATCATAGTGTTGAGAAGGTGAATTATATGTTTCCTGTGTTGATTCACTGATGATTTCCGGAAACCCTAGGTGGACCGAACAAATGTAGCTGGGACTGTATCCGAATTAATCCTTAAAGCGCCAATCACAACTGCAGCAGATGAAAATTTCTTTTATTTTATTTTTTATTTTTCAGAGAAAACAAGTCTTGACATTTCATGTGAATCGTCTGCTTGGCAGACGATTCACATGAAATGTCAAGATTTGTTTTCTCCGAAAATAAATTGAATGTCGTCTGCTACAAATTTTGCTTGGCGCTTTAAGGGTTAAAGGTGAGGATTTAGCGCTCGTAAAACCTGTGTAAGTTACTCGCGAACGTTTTGCCCTGTACCTCTGCTCCTGTTGGCGCTCATCACTAGGTACAGGGATCCAGGGCAAAACACTCGCTGTCACTGCACTACTGAACGCAGCCCAGGTTTTGTTGTCACAATTCTTATTCGCCTGTAGTCCCATTTTTGTTGAAGTGCTATTTAGGATGCCAATTCATCTCATTCAATCCTTGTCCAGCGCCTTGGGAGGAATGTGCTCCGTGACAGTGGCCTTTCTTGGGTATCCCCACATTTAGCTCTTGTCCTTGGCCCAGTTGTTCAAAACTTAACAAAGTCGTTAGCTAATGTTACGTTAAATTTTCTATCTTGAAATATGGCAAATACATTGATATTCTTTGCTGAAAAAGGCTAATATCAAGGTACATGTATTTGAAAATACCTCAGCTACAACAGTAAACAAGTTTGTCATTAACAAGCTGGTTAAGCTAACGATGCTTTGAACAATTGGATCCTGTTCTTTTTCTGCTTGTCTTTAGGTGTTCTACGATAAGGCCAAGCTTTTTCATGCTCAGCTGAGCAGGAAATTTGACTTCATGCTCAGCTGTGCTGAGCACGAAAAAAAGTAACCTCGGGGCCAGTGCGAACAAACTGCACTGTATACTACTAGGCATCGGGTGGGTGTTTACTAATGACTGTAAACGGTGAGCAGACAGACAAACAGACACACCACACAGACAGACATACACGCGCGCACTTCCGAAGTGCTGTGTCATTTAGATAGGGAAAGTGCGTGTTTTGAAGACGGAGATCAGTAAATACTCGTATGCAAATTCATAAGTATCAATTTATTGCCATGGTATAATCGAAAATCATACGAGTACATTATGCATTTACTGGTGGAAGCGGGAGGTCAGACAGAAACTGCATTTGCTTGTGTAATTGCAAACTGCTACTGTGGTGGCAAATAATGCAGTTATTGATTATGCCAAATTCCATTCTTAGGGACGCTAGGCATTTAAGGATTAATATCACTTTAAACCAATACAGTACCAATCAGTCACTTTTGCAAATTGTATCATACAACACTTTGTGCTACTCGAACGTTTAAATTAGATTCAATGATGGCCTAATTGTCCAACACAGCTAATCTCGCTTGACACTTAAGATGATTTTAGTTTTGTGAGTACGATCATTGATTTCAATGGTCATTCATTTTGGAATCTATTTATCTTCATTGCAGCTGGAGTTAGTGCAGCTGGAGTTAGTGCTGTGTGCAACCGTAAAACGTCTCCCCGTACTTCATTATACATATAGTAGTTTATGTTCTGGTCCTTTGTGATCATTTAGCCCTTTCTGGTAATTTATGAAAATTTAAGTGAGGGGACTGATGAGACCTAATTGGCCGACGCTAGCTAGTCTGGCCCAGAAAACCTGATACTTCAGCTGTTTTTCAGTTTTGTGAGCGTATTCATTGCTCTCAATGGGCTTTCCTTTCAGAATCTATAGGACATTTATGTTAAACTATTGGGCAACAGAGTTGTTTTGTTTGCGTAATTTCAGTTTTACTCGCGCGAAACCATCTCTTCTCAACGAGAATAACGGATACTCTGTCATTTGAGGTCACGTAAGACGGGTTTACAGATGCAAATAGTTTTTGAGTGATTTTCTTTATTGAACACAGTCCTGATTTTGACAGTAGAGTGGCCCTTTTGCCTTAGAACTTCCATCAGTTCAATTCATATCCGTAACTCCTCCTACATTCTTTATTAGGGCCCAGTTGTTCAAAGCTAACGACGTCGTTAGTTAACGATTCGTTAAAATTTACATCAAGTGATACGCAAATATGC
The DNA here is from genome assembly GCA_964016985.1 of Anodontia alba. NCBI lineage: Eukaryota > Metazoa > Mollusca > Bivalvia > Lucinida > Lucinidae > Anodontia > Anodontia alba. The sequence goes on from OZ024821.1 coordinate 36,418,230, forward strand.
TGAAATTTTTTGCTGAAAAAAATGTGAGTAGCTTTTGCAGTGCAAAAGCTACTCACATTTTTTCAGCAAAAAATATCAGAATATTGTATATTGAATCCGCTAAAACAGTTAACGAAATGACCCTTAACGAGCTCGTTAAGCTAACGACGCTTTGAACAACTGGGCCCAGATTTATTTTTTGCAGAGTAATTACATATACGTGTAAGCACATGCTGTCCAGGCGCATCTACCAAATATCCACAGTATATGTTTTTTTTTTTTTTTTTTTTTTTAAATGATCAATACCCCCCTTATCAAGAGCTACGAAATGTATGTACACTGTACAGCAATAAAAAAAATATGGTTTACTGTTCTAGCTAACTTGAACATGGACACAGGAAGAGTTTATTAAAACCGAGCCAGGCCAAGAGGAAATGTGTCATCGAAGCAAATACGAGCATCGAAGGCCTAGATAAGCATGAATGTCTGTGCAGTCTGATCAGACCCTACCCTATATGCTTACAGCATTATTGAATACTATTAATATATCCAATGAAAGCAAAGGTCCTGGTGAAATTGTGTATATGCACAGAACGAGCTGAGTATGTACACTTCACATATGCTCGAAGGTAACACTTTGCCTGGCGCAGCTTATATGAATGCTGTCTTTCAGTGGACACCGTTTCTTCTTTTGTTTAAGGGGGGAAACTATCGAAACTGATTGGCATTCCTTCTGAACAGACATCTACTCTAAAGGGAAAGAATTTGCTTCCAAAGGGAGCAAATATTCTTTCCTTTTAGAGTAGACCCTTTTCAGAAGGTGATTGTTGCACAGAAAAGCAACGAAGAAGTCATGAAAATGGTATCTTGCAATAAAAATAGCAGAAAAACCATCAAGTATATTCATCTCTCTCCCTTAACCCTTGTCATGCTGAAGAAATTAGGATGCCACGCCCACTTCTAATGTCCAGCCAATCAGATTACATGATCCGGGTTTTTGTTAGAAATTCAGACATTTAATGACAAACAGTGCAGATCTAGATCCGTTGGCATCTTCAGAAGCCAACTGATCTGGGTCTACACTGTTTGCTAAGACAGAGCATGTCGTGTTCAGCAAGAGAAGGGTTAAATAACATTACTGAAAACTAAAAACAAGAATTCATACCAAGTTTTTATTTTCGTAGACAGTTACATATTGTTGCAATACAGTTTCTTTGTAGAATGTATCAACGCGAAGCAAAGGTCCTGGTGTGATGGTCAGACACCTATGCTTCGGGACATGCCATCGCTATCTGCTTACAGTAAAACAAGATAATGTAGAACGAATCGAGGAGTAGCAAAAGTTCTGGTGTGAATCTATTGTCCTTTCTATATCACTTTGAAAGTCGATTTCTTCTCTTGGCACATTTTATCTTAAATAAAAATATTTTTTTCTGATTGACTATAACTAACCAGAAACCATTTGTCATTTCTGTTTCTGTGATTTATTCTCAAATATTAACTCTAAAATAAAATTTACGTCTAAAAATTGGTACGACCCATACAATTTGTATAGCAAAGTGACTTTAAAAAAAAAAAATTATCTTAGAAAATAGTTTTTACTTTTTTTTTTGCTGATATTTTTATTATTGATGTTTCATGACACTACTTTGAAAACTTCAGACAATTTGAATAAGAGGAACTTGTTGAAAACCTGCCTTAAATGTACTTACCCAACAGATTTCAGCACCTTTTTCAACAATTTTTACTATGGTGAAAAATGAAAGTATTCGATTTTTTTAAACCAATGACCAGAATATTTATTTTTGTACATAGGTAGCTATGACAAATGGTTTTGCATTAAATCATGGCAAAAGTTTGCAGATTTGCTTCTTCTGAATAAAGTTCTAGGCAAAAAACGACTTTCCGAAAGATTTCGAAAGGAGAGTAGGCATATGACGATAACAAGTGTGCACCCCTTTAATATATTGCGTAATCAGGGGTATAGTATGCATTATCAAGCAAAGTTTCAGAATGTTTAAAATTTTATTATAACTACCAGTTCTTTGTAAATTTATCTGCTTAATACATAAGTAGTCCTCATTTTTCTGCATCATATACAATTTCATGGATTACATAAATGTAAATAAAAGAAGTGTGCAGATAAAGTTTTTTTTTTACTTCTCCATAAACCGCATAGTGTGGGTACTTAATCAGAGGCGTGTCTGTAGAGTATACAGAATACATGTTTTCATGCAGAAGCAAGAAGATTGTCAATACTTTAAGTTTAAAAACCAAACAAAAAAGGCACCACCTAATCTATACTTGTGGTAAGCTGTATATATTTCACATAGCAGTGTTAATGTTTTGTACCGTATTTACCGTATGTATTCTGCCAGACAGGCCTGAGCAAACAGGGTAAACCCAGATGAGACGCCACAGGGTCTACACTGTTTGCTTCTCATCCAGGGCCCAGTTGTTCGAAACTAACGATGTCGTTAGTTAACGTATCGTTAAAACTTTGATAATTAAATATGGCATATACGCTAATACTTTTGTTGAAAAAAAATGTGAGTTGCTTTTGCATTTGCAAAAGCTACTCACATTTTTTTCTGCAAAAATACCTGCGAAGTAGATATCATACTGACTAGAACAGTTAACATTTTGATCTCTAACGAGCTCGTTAAGCTAACGATGCTTTGAACAACTGGACCCTGCAATTTTAGACATAAGATTGGGTAGTAAATTGTACTTGTCCAAAGTTTAGAACAAGTATGATAAAGATTCGAGGTGTCCAAAAACTTAGGCTAAATACGGTATCATCACAAAAACACGCCTATATAATTTTGACCTCCTTAAACCCCACTTTTATATAGTAAAACTGGGGTTTACAGGGGTATGCATTATTTTATTATTATTTCTGCTAAAAAACATAGATTGTGGGTACTCGTTAGAACCGCCTCATCGAAGCGGTTCTAACGAGTACCACAATCTATGTTTTGAGCAGAAATATAAAAAAAATATTAGATTTTTATATCTGAAAATCTTCATTTTTGGTGGTAAAATTTTCAGTATATTTGAATACTTTATAAAGCATTTTTTCATAATATGCTCAAAGAAGCCATTTTACTAGGGACTGCTCATATACTTGTTATGAAGAAGACGATGAAAGCAAATAAGGTATGTGCCAGAATACTGGTTGGTTTTGTTTCAGCTGATGACGACGCCGACTCAACTCTGCTGTTCCGAGACTTGCGAGTGGTAGATGATTTCGTTATTTCTTCCATTTCTGTGACACTTGATCTTGTGATCCTAGCGCTTGTTGTCTGATTCATAGGCTTAGTCGTGGTTGTAGTCGTGGTTTGTACAACCACGGTTGTTTGCACGTGTGTTGTTTGTTTGTGTGACTGGTCTGTAAATAATATTTGCATTTTTGAACCCATAAAATTTTCAGCATAAAACTACCATAAGGAATTTTATAAACAAACAAGACCACACTGTCAGATTTAATGGTCCACCCTCAGCCTCAGCCTTTTATTTTCCATTTCTGGATTCTGCTATTTAGCTGGTAGGCTTGGGTCAACTTATGCCATATATGGACAAAAAGACCTAGATCTGTCTACGCACTGACATAACCTGATCAGAACCTCCATTGTTCGCTAACAGAATCGTTTGATTCCTCAGGATATATCAATAAAAAGAGAAAGTACTGATAAGACTGCATAAATGCGCGGACAGATCCGGACATTTGCTTTTGCAGACGATATTAGGGCCCTTCATTGCGTTCTGATCGTTACACTAGTGCGTGCATCCCAGTAAGCATTCTTTATTAATCTATAGCGGGCCGTTATCAGCCCTCAGCGTGGCTGACAGTCCGATAACGGACCGCTGTAGATTTATAAATAATGCTAGCTGGGATGTTATGACTATGCTTACCCAACACAAAGCAAACTCATATGTGGTAAGAACGTTATTTCAAAGTTGAAATGACGTTATTACGACGTTATGTGTTTACTAGGATGTGAATGTCTCAGTATCCTCTGTATATTAAGCTTAACGCACCAACATTCCCTAATCTGAAATGTGTCTGGCAAAGAGTCGTGTACTAAATAGTTAGTTTGTTTTGTGTATTGAGCACAACTCATCCAGTGGTGCAGTATTCTGTGTGTATAGCACAAATCAGCATTATCACAGAGTGGGACAAACAAAACCATTTCCATATATGGTCACTATAAGTTCTTTCTTTGTCATGCTTTTTCAATGACCATCACTGTTACACATGAGTAGTTCATTCACTGTAAAGGTTTATTTGTCCTACTGCTGTATGTCATTAATCTATTTATAGCCATTTTATATATGTGTTGATGAGGGCTATTTAGTTTAACTTACTCAATGTGTGAAGGCTTTGGTTCTTGATTGTGGCATTTCATGGGTATCGCCACATATCATCACGAAAACATACCTATATAATTTTGACCCCCTTAAACCCCACTTTTATATAGTAAAACTGGGGTTAACAGGGATATACATTATTTTTCTTATTTCTGCTCAAAAACATATATTGTGGGTACTCGTTAGAACCGCCTCGCCGAGGCGGTTCTAACGAGTACCCACAATATATGTTTTTGAGCAGGAATAAGAAAAAATATCAGAGATTTTTATCTGAAATTTTTCCGTTTTTGGAGGTGAAATTTTCTATATATTTGAATAGGCGTGTTTTCGTAATGATTTTTACTTTATATATGACTATCGAAATGTTGTGCAAGTTTTTATATTAACTTATCCAGTTTCTCCACTATATTTGCTTCTGTCATTATGTCTGTGTTTACGGAGATGAACGACCCATTGTAAATGTGACTGCCGCAGCGTCCTTTGTGCATTCGGATTAGCGTGCACATTGATCTTTCTATATACAGTCGAACCTCAATGGCTCGAACATCTTTGGGATCATAGAAATTTGTTCGAGATATAGGCAGTTCGAGCCACTCGGTGTTAATCATTGCGCCAGGTCAGGAAGCAGATAACGAAAATTTAGGGAAATCTTATCCATTTTCTACACAGTAATTTTATGTTGAGTGATGAGGCGATTCTAACGAGTACACAAAACATACAATTTTATGATAAAATGAGAAACTTTCTCCAAATGCATGTTTTCTTCAGCTATCGGAAGAATTTCGTAGGGATTAAAAAACGAGTACGAATCACCCATGTTAAACGAGCCATCGGTGTTCGAGCTATTGAGGTTCAACTGTATACGTGATGTCCTGTATTTAGCTGAATCTGTTAACTGTCTCCACTATATGAATGTGTGTCACAGTGTCGTGTGTTTAATTAGCTTACTTACGTCTTCATTATATATGTTACTGTCGCAGTGCCACATGTATATTCAGTGTACCTTAACTAATGTTTGACATATGTGCGACTACCATAGCGTTCTGTGTGTATTATAACTTAACCAATACCTTCACTATGTATGTAATAGTGTATTAAGCCTCTTCACTATACCAGTCGCAATTTCGCTTGTATAGTTAGCATAACATATCCGATGTCTGTACAATATATTGTCTGTCGCAGTGCCCTCTACAATTAGTTTAACTTACCTAGTGTCAGTAATCTGTATGTGACTGTCGCATTTCCATGTCTGTTTTCAGCTACACAGCTGTAAAACATTTCGGATGCCTTGTCTTGCTCAGGCACAGAAAATCGGGTTCCAGTGATGTTTGTGACTGAAATGAACCATAGGCATATAAACTTTTAGTGAGAAGATCCCTATTTGAACCCATTGAAACAGATATAGGCGATGATACCGAGAAAATGCTACAATCATGGAGCAAAACATTCTCGATACACCAACAGAATGGGAAAAGGAAAACAATATAGGGATCAAACATGGTTTTGCATGCGAATGTTAATGCATTGAAAAACCATGTTCGATCGCTATTATTGCACAAAAATTTGCTACATTTCGAGTTATTTCTTGCACTATTTTGTTTCGCCTTTTCACCGATGTCTCGCGAACGCAATTTCCACGGACTATGCCCGTTCTAGGGCAGGGCAGTACACATCTCGTGACGGCAGCAGTTCTGTGGCCCCGGTACGAGCATATTGAAAGTTGCGTAGCCGTGCATTAACAGCGCGTGAATTGCCTTGTTATACACGGCTTTTCGCCGGTTAATGCACGGCTGTTAATAACGTGCGACACTGCTTTTTATGCAATAATGACAAAACAAAACACAAAAAAAGTCACATATGAAACTAACGACGATCGAGCAATGAACTATTAGCTTGACTTTCCCGAAAGTGAAAGTCTCCCTTTCACGGTTAGGAAACTTGATAATCGGAGCCAGTGGCTTTGATAAGCAAATGTTATGTGCGTCTTCCGGAACACGTGCGGCTCTGAATATATTGGCTAAAACAGTAATCAAAAAAGGTAGGTTTATCATTCGTCGTACAAATTTATTTCTGTGAGGTAAATTTTCTATTAAAGGAGAATGTCATGCTATACTCTAGTCTTTTAACTTGTTTCCTACCAAATGGAAAGTTGGTAAATGTGTACGATCCTGTCTGAATCACTTGTGGCGTGGGGTGACCGGTAGCGAATCAACAGATCGTCAAAGGAACATCGAGGATACTCCCGGTTGAATTTTCTATCAAATGCATATGTGCCTGAAATATTTTGCATTATTTACTAGTGAAAAAGTTTTTTGGTCTGCCTCAGTTCCCGGAAAATTAAAATTGACAACACAATAACGAAAATGGAGAATAAACAAACAATATCTCCAACGGTGTATTTCCTAAATATAGGTAAGATTTAATTGGACAATCAATGCTTTTTGTCTTCAAATTCCCTGCTTATTTCATGTTTAAGATTGATGTTTCGTTAAAGTCAACAGAAAAGCTTCATGACATGAATGAAAGGCGTTCCTTTTTTTTTGGCAATCAGAGTTTGCGAACACACGCACTCCGACATCAGAGCCGATCGATATATTCAGAGCACCATCTGAGCCATTATTTATTTATTCTCCATTTTCATTTTTTTGTCAATTTTAATTTTCTGGGAACTGAGACAGAGCAGACAACTATTTCATTAGTAAATAATGCAAAACATTTCAGGAACGTATAGATTTGATGGAAAAATCAACCGGGATTATCGTCGATGTTCCTTTGACGATCTGTTGATTCGCTAACCCACGCCACAAGTGATTCAGACAAGATCCTACACACTACCAACTTTCCATTTGGTAGGAAACAAGTTAAAAGACAAGAGGACAGCGTGACGTTCTCGATCCTTTAATAGAAAATTTACCTCACAGAAATAAATTTGTACGACAAATGATAAACCTACCTTTTTATTACTGTTTTTAGCTGATATACTGAGAGCTGCTCGTGCTCCGGAAGACGCACATAAGATTTGCTTATTGGCTCTGATTATGAAGGTTCCTAATCGTGCCTTTTCAGAAGGGAGACAAAAGAATTTGAAGTAGTTGCCTCAAATGAAGGTGTATCGATTCCCCTTTAGCATCAATACAACTATAGCAAACAATTTTTTCTGAGTTTGTTTTATTTTTCCGAGAAAATAAGGCTTGAACCTTTCAGATTTTATTGACATTTTATGTGTGACCCGTATGAATAGCAGACGAATCACATGAAATTCCATGCCTTTTCTAAAAAAATTCGGAATCTCTCTGATGTGCTTGCGTGAAATTACGCACCGTCCCATTTCAATGGACGGTTTAATAAAAATCTGTTTCCTAAAGTATTTCTCATGTTTGAAACAAACCATAAAAATGTTTCATTTATTCAGAATTAAATTGGGAGCGGATGTGTGTAGAGAGGGGTGGGTGGGGCTCAGAAAATATGAGGTCGTTCACGTGATGGAAAAGCGCATTGTTGAGATGAGCCGATGAACTGGGCCTAATTCTTTCAAGAATCGTTATCATGAAGTCCTAAGTGTCACAGTGTCACATAATGAAATACACTGAATAATTTGTGACGGAAGGGCTACAAGTCGCTCACTGGAATAAAACAATTATATCACATTCACTTTGGCAACTTGTTTCAAAAGAAGCATCATCCATTTAATCAGAGTTGTAAAAAAACATTTGCTACCACGGCAACCAAACTATTGGAGCAATAGGAATAAATTTGGTAAAAGGCCACGTAACAAGTCCAGATCATTGCAGTGAAATCATTTATTTATTTTTTTGTTTTTGAGCAAGTGTCATTTCAAGATTTTCTACTTTAAACTAATATTGCCATGACAATCAACAAACAGTGAATGCTCGATGACCAATAAAACTGTGGATGTGCATAAAAGCATAAACTTGGTTGTGCTTATGTCCTTTGTAATAACCTTTTAGCCATTAAAAGTCTATGGAAAACATTTGTTGCCATGACAACTAAACTACTGGAGCCATGGGATTACAAAATAAAACAAAAAAAATAGTAGAGGGCCATCTTAGAAACTAGTCTGAATTATTTCAGTGGTATCCATTCAGAGCTTTTCGAGGATCTGTGAATTAAAGATTTCATATTTTAAAATCAACGGTTGCCATGGGAACCAGTCGAACAAGGAACGGTCTAAAAACCATAACATGGTAGAGGATCAACTAAGGAGCATTTGTGCCAAGTTTAATTCAAATGTCCATCGATTATTGAACTCCATGCAAATGCCCTCCCGATGTTTCTGCACTTAAAAGATTCTAGAGATAATATGAAATAAATAGGTGTTACCTATGAAACGAGCTTAAGCATTTTATGCACTTTTATTTTCATCAGGTATGCAAAGTCGCGGACCAGACAAAACCTGTTTAAACGTAGGTCCGAGGCAAAGTGCTTAACATCGAACGAAATTTTGTACATTAGTGTGTCACCTGGTATAGGTATATGATACCCTTGTACTGCTTTGCGGTAGAAACCGCACTTTATAGCGACGTGGTTGAGTGGCCGCCTGTCACGCGGACGCCCGTGTTAAATCCCCGATCGTGCCATATTTTTTTTTACCTGTTACAAGTGTATAAATAAATATTTAGATTTATAGTACAAAGAAATTATGCATGTACCCCGAAAATTTATTTTATAGGCTGATTTCGTCAACAAAAAAGAGAAAAAAACAACAAAAACAACAACAACAACAACTTGATGTCTCCTTTTAGCTATACCGCGAACGATCAGCTGATAGCCAGTCAACTGAAATCACCGCATATCCTACCTTTATCATGTTGTCAGCGATAAATTCTTCTCCATGCATAATATTTCTGTTATGTGCTGTAGGGATGTAATCCATTTTTACGGCAAAACTTCAGTATTTACACTAAAATACGCGAAAATGTTGTTTAATGCGAGAGAAGTCACATACTAAATATGGCGGCTAAAACGCAGATCAGTCACGCATTTATCCGTGTCAATGTGGTAAACAAATGTATCCTTCTATTTCATTGGCTATACGATTCATTGCAGCCAATGAGATCGCTTGCGGCGGCTGACTGGCTTTCCATGTTTGCAGTGGAGCGTATCTGATCATCATAGTTTTCGGAAACCAGGCTGTCAACGGACATTAATTAGCGTTGGTTTTCAGGTTCAACATTAACCCGATACACTCCGCTGTAGATATAGATAACCAGTCAGCCGCCGCATGCGATTTCTTCTGCATATTATGTGAGAGACTCACGATACCTATAGTACGAGCTTAAGCTTCGCCACCTGCTTCGCAGGTCACTTAAGCTCGTTATAAAGAGGTGTAATACATTTTATACTTAAACACTTTTGAAAAAAAAAAAACAAAGAACTGACAACAGAAATATATTAAGGTATCTTGAAAAAGTACACGATAAAGCATTACGTACAGTCGACAATCGTTATCTCGACTTCGCTTATCTCGAATTACAGTTTATCTCGAAGTGAAAATCTAACAACAGGTGACAAAATAATGTCGAAAAGAGAGGAAATTGTTCGTAGAAGCAATTCCGCATCTTTTCCACAATATTTTAATATATCTCTTACTTCACTAGTCAAATTACATATCCATTTGTGAAATGTGGTTGTTCGATTTAGTTTTTCCTCAGTTCTGCAATTCTGATATGTCGAGGTACGGATATCTCGAAGTATTTCAGAGCGTTCTTTGGACTTCGAGATAACGACTGTATTAGCTTTACGAAGCGGTCCCCGTAATGAAGATTTGATGGGAAAATATCGCCAAAACCGCGTAACAGAAATAGACACACAAATTTACATATAAATCTAAACAATTCTTTATCATATGCAGTGGTTTGTCAGAGCACAGTGCTTAGTTTTCTTACATATAACTTCGTTTTTCGATTCTGGTGTTTGCCTGTACCATCTCTTTTCTGGTTGTGGAATGCCTTTAGCGTTGCAAAACAGAGTAACACTCTCTCCTATATTTCTCCTCACAGTCTGTATGGTCTTGTCAAACGATGGAGCAACTGGAATAGTTTAATATATATTCTAACACTCCTCGCCTATATAGCCAATGGTTAAACTCAGTGATATATTATGCAATAAATCACTGGGCGGAAACGCGCGACGCTATCTGGCGCCTTTCCGACGTCATTTCGACACGCTGCTGACGTCAGTCTTAATTTCTACGACGCTAGACTGTGTAACATCGTCTTTCTCACTTCAGCAACGTAAGAAATGCATGTAAACGTCAGCGTTACAGTCAAAACTTTTGGCGGGATTTCTCTATTCGATGGCGGAAAGTTTGAAAAATCTAAAGGATACAATTACCTTTTCGTCGTTTTCTATGTGTTAGAATCGAAATAGATCAGCTCTTGTGCGTGATTTGTTGAGTAATAAATCACAGTTTGTCGGTCAGTTGTAAGAAGATAAATCACTCGCGCTCCGCGCTCGTGATTTGATCTACTTTACAACTGACCTCCAAACAGTGATTTATTACTCAACAAATCACTGCTAGAGCTGATCTATTTCTTAATTAGAATTAACAAACCTAGTGTGTAGATCGCAAACATAACGAACCATTAAAAAGCCAAGCAAAGTTACAGCATATGACATTCTATTTATTTTTTTCAGAGAAAACAGTTTGATATTTCATGTAAATCGACTGTCTGTCTAATAGACGATTCATGTGAAATTTCAAGCCTTATTTTATTTTATTTTATTTTTTTGGATTAATTATAACAAAAACAGACTGTCGTTTGCCACAAGTTTGTTTGACACTTTAAGGTTTTAACCCATTCATGCCTGGCGTCCCATAAAATGGACATTGGCAAACAGTGTCGACGCAGATCAGACGCCGCAGAATGCGGCGTCTGATCAGAGTCTACATTGCATTAAATACAGGAATCTCTATAAAACATAGTAATAATAAAACCAGACACGCCCTCTACTGGAAATGGATCGGTCCAAAGAGTTAAGGTAGAAGAGTCCACTCGGCATAAAAGGGTAAACGTAATCCGCAAATGATGCGCCATGCAAGAGGAGACTATTTATAGCGTACGTAGGCAACAAAGCAAGCAACAAAGAACAAGATCAGCCTGGTCATTCCTGCACTTGAATTGGGAGCTACTGTATTCCACCTAATTGCCGCACATATCCCTTTTAACGCACAGTCAAGCAATTCCGTTGTATTCAGATTACAGCCAGTGTACTTTTTTTTATCTACTTCTTTATAAACGCATATGGTGTGGGTATCCATTTGAATTGCATCGACTTGTCGATGCAATTCAAATGAGTACCCACAGCATACATAGCAACAGATAAGGCGCTTTTTTCATCCGAAAAATGCTGATATCTTTCTTATGTCTCGATTAAAACATATGTTGTGGGTACTCATTAGAAGCGCCTCGCCAAGGCGCTTCTAATGAGTACCACAACATATGTTTTCGTCGAGAAATCAGAAAAATAATATGTGGATACCCCCTCTTATCTGTAGCTATGAGCATATGCTTCTGTAAAGAAAATCAGGGGAAACAACACACAAAAACATCGCATAGGCATGATTTAATGAGTCTTCGCTGATCGTTTCTTTTTTTTTTTTTTTTTAATAGTATACCAACTTAAGTAGATACATGTTTTACCACAAGTTTTTCGAGTATCTTGAAAGACCTAAGCTCACAGTGCGGTAATTAGGTCGAATACGGTAATTTCGCCGGTGACAGAATCAACTGATGATGTTGAATATCAGAATATCAATCACCTTGATGAACACCAGAGGAACTTCAGTTTTAGCATTTATCAGGGTTCCATGTATCTGATTGAACACTAAAAAAAAAAACCCCAAAAAAACAACAACAAAAAAAAACAACAAAAAAAACAAACGAACTGGAAATAGCAGACTTTATCGACATACAACATACTCTGATCAGACTACGTATATTCGCTGACTGATCTGGACCTGTGATGTACATTTGTATACTCCTGAAAATACCCGTTTTCATCAAGTAGGTCAGTCGGACATCAGGTAGCAAGAAATTTAAAATACCGATCCGAAATGCTTTACTTTTCATTATTTTAACTTCCTTTTGATATGTATAAAACTGCTGAATGAGTTCCAAACAGTGTATATGAACAGTGTAGGGCTGAGTCTACACTGATTATAAGGCCTGGTCCCAAGGTTATAAAACTTTTTCATGCTCAACTCAGCTGAGCAAGAAATTTGTTCTGCTGATGAATCTCAGATTACTGACCACTGCGGCTTCTTTCTTGCTAAAATAGATGAGTATGAACATTTCTCTGCTAATATATATGCTCAGCTGAGCATGAAAAAAGTTTTCATAACCTTGGGGTCAGGTTGTCCAATTGTTTAGGATAAATACGAGAATTTTAACCATTAAAATGCCAAGAAAACCTGCATCTGAAAATGTCTGTTTATGGCGTCTGCTGAATATTTTTGCAAACTTTTCAAACCTATTTTTGCGTACAGGCAAACAGTGTGGACCTTGATCAGAGGAGGAGTCTAATCTGGGTCCACACTGTTTGTAAATATGACTTTTAAGATCACAAAGAGATGACAAAGCAGACATTTGTTGTGACTGGCAGTTTAAGGGTTAAAATTGCATCGTCCTCGAAAACGGTGAGCGTTTGATTACATAAACATTATATCCTCCTATAGTCTCATAATGGCAGTACTCTGAAAATGATTAACCACCCATTTATGCCGAGTGGAGTCTTCTATCTTTCTTTGGACAGGTCCACTTCTTATATAAGGGGTGTTTGGTTAGTTTTTATTATAGTCTTGTTTACAGAAGATTAATGCAAACAGTGAAAGTCCTGATCAGACACTGTGTTCTGCGGCACCTGATCATGGGCTACAGGTCAATGTCCCTCCGGTAGGTATGAGTGTATTAAGTTTGAATCAGGGTTTAAAAGGTCACAGGAAATGCTTGTCAATCATATACATAGTTCCAAATTAGCTTAGCTGTTTGAAACCTTTGTGATAAAATGATGGCACAAACCTTATGTCTCAAAACTGTATTATAACAAAATGCCTCGGAAAATGATTATCAATGTGGAACAGGTTTATGAGAGAGACAGAGAGAGAGAGAGAGAGAGAGAGAGATAGAGAGAGAGATAGAGAGAGAGAGCTTTGTCCATAGTATCTTGAGCACAGCATATGTAAGGCAGATTAACACTTCTTCTCGTTGCATTTAACCTCCCACAGAGGGTCCCCACTCGCTGCTGAGTTGGTACTCACTCGCTGCTGAGTTGGTACCCACTCGCTGCTGAGTTCATTACGAAAACACGCCTATTCAAATATATAGAAAATTTCACCTCCAAAAACTAAAAAAAATCAGATAAAAAACTCTGATATTTTTCATATTTCTGCTCAAAACATAGATTGTGGGTACTCGTTAGAACCGCCTCGATGAGGCGATTCTAACGAGTACCCACAATCTATATTTTTGAGCAGAAATAAGAAAAATAATGTATACCCCTGTAAACCCCAGTTTTACTATATAAAAGTGGGGTTTTAGGGGATCAAAATTATATAGGTATGTTTTCGTGATGTGAACAGAGAAAGAGAGATTTGTCAAACTCCAGTACCGCATTCAGACGCTCTAATCTCTTGGTTACGGCGCTTCTCTAGAAATTCACTAATGAAAATATTAAGTTTGTAGAAACAAACATTCAGATAATATTGACAATAAAAAAAATCATACACGTGTTCCTTGTGTCAGTAGTACACACGCTAAGTCTCACAAGGAATCCTCGAAAACCAATAGAGGAGCTGATTACAGAAACTCCATACCCTCACTATTATATTGTAAGAACAATTGTCATAAAGGGAAAAATCTGAAAAGCTGAAAACATAAAAATATATTTGTAGAAATACTCTTGAATTTCATCAAAATGGAAAAATGGAAAAATGTATTGCACCTTCAACTGTCAGCTTTATTTCAGTAGAATAGAGAGTTCCAGCATTGCATGTGTACGTATCTTTATCAACCATCTCAACATACTGAATTAACAAGCTCCAGTCGGAATTCCGTGTACGCTGAAGTCGGAATTTGTCTGGCTTTTGTCGGACATTAGATCCTTCGGTGATGACACCAAGTTTCTTGCTCCTCCAGCTCACCTGCAAAAATAAAATGAAATGAAATGAAAATAGATGACAAAACATATATTGAAAATACAATTCAAGAGGTCTCAACGGGCCACGATTCACTCACCTGAGTAACAAACACATATATAGGCCATTAAATGACCAACGGTCAACCTAAGATTAACAAACTGGTAGATGTCTCTTGGTTCTGAAGAAGCTTTTTAAACGGTTTTCAACTTCTATGGGTATAGCAGCCATCTTGGTCATTGAAGCCTGATAATTTAAACAAATTTTCAAATCTCCTTTGACAGAAGGGAAAATTGGCCCTAACATTTCAGAGGAAAATACATTTAAATCTTTCATGATTTTGTGCATGTATAAAACGTAGGAGCAAGGGTATATAAACCCACTGGGGATAAAACAAATCATAACTGAACGGTTTTGCTACTCTAATCATATATTGTAAAGGTCAACAATTTGTACGCAATACATACTGAGAAAATATTTTGTCAACATTCTCCCACACAAATATATATATAAGTTTGATCTTTCCTAAAAAATGTCAAAAGTCAACTTTGAACAAATGGTACCTCTCACAATCCCAATCTATATACCAAAACTTGGTCTCAAAGCTTTCTTGGTTCTAAAAAGAGCATTTAAGGGTTTTTTTTTAAACATATATAGACATGGCAGACATCCTGGTCAACAGACTGTGACCATTTGAACAAAATTTCAATTTTCCATTAACAAAAAGCGCCATATGAAAATGGGTGAAACCAGGTCAAGTGCCCATAATTTCATATAAGTATACAGCCGAGTGGGCAAGGGAAGATAACCTGTGGGGATAAAATTTTAATTGTAACTGTGAGGTTTTGCTACTTAATCATATATTGTCAACCATTACTCTTTAAAATACTTTGAGAAAATGTTTTTTCAACCTTTTCTCATACAAATATACAAGAAACAAATGACCTTGCTGTAAAAAGGTCAAAGGTCAACCCATGTTCATTATTTGAACAAACTTGATAGATCTTGGGTGCCGGATGCTGTAGATCAAGATTCACCCCACAGCCATCTTGCTTATATTGAAGTTTTTATCATATACATGGCGGACATCTTGTTCAGTGATATGGAACCATTTTGATAAACTGTCAACATCCCTTTGACAAAAAACTCAAAGTGAAATGGTGAAAATTAATCAAGCGTTTTCAGAGGTAAGTCCTTTAGATTGCACAATTTTACACATGTACAAAGCCTGGGGGCAAGGGCAGATAACGTCTGGGGAATAAAAAAAATATTGTAACTAAAAGATACATTGTAAGTTTCCTCCATAAGTCTTTAATAGAGTTTGAGGATGTTTTTAACATTTTCCCTATACATATACAGTCGAACCTCGTTATCTCGAACTCGCTTATTTCGAATTACCGCTTATCTCTAAGTGAAAATCTGGTCCCTGTTTTAACATGAAACTATGACAACACGTAACAAAATAATGTGGAAAAGAGGAGAAATTGCTCCTTTCTCCTCTTTCCCACATTATTTTATATATATATTTCTAACTTCAGGAGTCAAATTACATATTATTTTTGAGAAGTGTCTTTAATATTTGAATATTTAATAATTTTGTTAAAACTACAGTAAATTTTCACTATTTGGGTGGATAAAAATGTTGAATATTAGATATATTAAAGTTTGCTTTACATCCTTAGGGCTTTCCTGATTTTTGCGTATTCTAATGCCATTCTGTTGCAATAACTGAAGGTATCTCGTAGATGTAAGTTGCTGGGTTAGAATGGTTTTCTCAGTATGAATATGGCCTAAACAACTTCAAAGAAAAATGCCTAAGGAGGTACATCTTTGAAGCATCAGAGCTCTGATACCAGGTAGTAACTTTTGCTTTTTATTGTTTTAGAACTTTTACAATAAAATGGGAAAGCAAACTGCAAAATTTAAATAAAATCTATTGTTGGGATAAAAAAGAGCACCAGGTGTCAATAGTGACCTTAAATTAACGTTATTTCAAAACTGCCTCCCCTGCATTTAAAATGATCATTTTTCTGTAACAATATGGGTCACACTGTCTCGATTACAGTCTATCTGAGAAAGAGATTATTTTTATCATTGGAAATCATTAAGAAACGAGTCGGAAATACAGAACAACAGAAAATGATGGCATCTGAAATCTCTATAGGAAACGCACTGTTAAATTGAAACACCCGTGAATTGGCATGTAAATTCAGTTGTACAATTCGACAAATAGTGATAAAAGATGCCGGAAAAGTAAAAGTAATTTTCTCTGCATTTCTGATAAAAGCCTATGCAATCTCGCAGTAGTTTCCCCAAGCTAAAGCATCAGGCAACTTCATGAGTGGCATGCAAAACTCTCTTGTTAAATCTGCGATTTTTGTTTTTTTACCCCGGCTGTATTAAAACCAACATTTTCTGAAAATCCACTACATCAGATTTGGCTCAGAGGAATCTTTTCACAGAAGAATGTCTGAACTTTTCAAAATTAAATCGTTTTGTCGTATCAAATACCCAGCTGCCGCAACAATTCCATTAATTACCAAGTGTAACGTTTCTTTTTTGGTTCAGTATGTGCAGTCAAACCTCAATGGCTCGAACATCTTTGGGACCACGGAAATTCGTTCGAGACATGGGTAGTTCGAGCCACTGAGGGTTAATCATGGCACCCGTTCAGGAATTTAGGGAAATCTTTTCGATTTTCTACACAGTGATTGTATGTTGAGTGTACTCATTAGAATCGCCTCGATGAGGCGATTCTAATGAGTACACACAACATACAATTTCACGATAAAATAAGCAAATTTCCTTAAATATTTCTTTTCTTGAGCTATCGGAAGAATTTCGTAGGGAATCAAAAACGAGTTC
Organism: Anodontia alba; assembly: GCA_964016985.1. Lineage (NCBI taxonomy): Eukaryota > Metazoa > Mollusca > Bivalvia > Lucinida > Lucinidae > Anodontia > Anodontia alba. The sequence continues at coordinate 36,435,601 of OZ024821.1, forward strand.
GAATTAGCCATGGTAAACGAGCCATCGGTGTTCGAGCCATCGAGATTCGACTGTATTGATCGACGCCGTACATAAAAAGAAAACAGATTTGTTGATTTTTACAATGTGTATATCGATCTCCCTATGCATAACAACAAAACATATTTTGTTGACTTTGAACATGTTTGTATTGACGACATCGACACCGTACAAAGCAAACAAACGAACAAAAAAAAAAAAAGAACAAATAAGTACATAAATAACACACACACACACACACACACACACACACACACACACACACACACACACACACACACACACAACAACAACAACAACAACAACAACAACAAAAACAACAGCAGATTTTGTTGATTCTCACAGTGTGTGTATCGATCGACGCCACATACGAGTATAATCAAAGTACTGAAAGTACTGAGATGCGGGAAAGTCGCTCACAATTCCTTTTTCTTTGCAGTGCTTTTGCAAATGAGCCAAACTTTGAGACTTGGTTTCTTAACAAGCAGGCTCTGGAAGGAAGGCATTTGCTGCCGGTAGCCTGGTACTTTTAGTTATTACTGCTGAATTCCTGGGTGGCTTTTTTTCCGCAAAGCGTCTACTTTTACTGAGGGAACTAAACCACATGGAGGATGTAGGGACTTTGTCACAAAACAAGTTTTCTCCCTATTTTAGCTTGGGGATTATTACTTTTGTTTTTACCTGCTTGTAAATGAATTTATTTCCTTCGACTAATTTAATTGATGTTTTCAATCATCCATCGCTGAACATTGCACAATTTGTTTTACCGTGAACTCTTTATCACTTCATTTTGGATACTTGTATTTAAGCTGTCGTCTCATTGGTTTTGCAAAAGATAGCTTTCCAAACTAGAATGTACCACACTTTGGCGATGCTGTATAATAAATAGCCACCTATCCATTTTAAATTCCAGGAGTATCAGAGTTATTTTATTTGTTGTAAGTTTTACACAAATTCCTGTAGATTAAGCAAAACAGTGATAACCTTGATCAGACGCCGCACGCCGCACTCACTTTGCGGCGTCAGACCTGGGTTAACACTGTTTTCCAATGTCTCCAAAGTGCATAATTTCGACGTATCTATTTTGAATTTAAGTGGTGTCATACTTTTTGTACATTTACACAATTTTCTGTTCATTAAGGAAACAGTGGTGAACCTGATCAAACTCAGCGTTCTGTAGCGTCTGATCAGGCTCTACACCGTTTGCAAATGTTCGCAAAATGTCTTTGGACAGAACTATTTTAATCTTAAAGGGGCGTCCGGTTTGTTTTGTTTGATGTAAGTTTGCGAAAACAAAAAAATCCCGCACTGTAAATAAACAGTGATGTTGCATTCTGTGTCGCCTGATCAGGGTCTACACTGGTTGCCAAAATCCCAAAATGCCTTTGGACAGATCCATTGCAGATTCATTTGAAAGTTAAGGGGTGTCAAGTTTGTTTATTTATTGTAAGTTTACAAAAGTACCTGTACTTTTGGCAAACAGTGTTAACCCTTAACAAACGCCGCGTTTTGCGGCTCTCGGATCTGTACTGCTGAGATGGGGTTGCCCTGGACTGTTCCTTTACTTTTGGACAGTTCCTTCAGAGGACACCTTATGATATTGGTTTGCTTGTACCCCTTTCGGTAAATAGCTATACCACCTTAACTACACGAAAAGTGGTGACAAGCAACATGGTACCTTATCACTTATTTGAGACATCTACCTTAGCTTGAACATGATTGTTTTTGTTTGCCTAAAGCCCCAAAGAACATACCCAGCACACCATGTGTAGCTTCTCATCGGAATTCTACAGTTCTGGGTTGTTCGGGGGTACGTAGTAATTTAAACTTTTTCTCGTTCCCACAAGAAGAAGCGCGTGACCCTAATAGTGGCGGGGACCCGCCTTATGAGAAAAAACGATCTTATCAGGTTCGTTTTTATTGTTTTGTTGGGATCAAGTTTAATTGTACAATAGTGCGAATTGATTTACCTGTTGTCATCCCCATGAAAGTAATACACTGAGATGAAAGCTTGTTTATCTCATTGAAAATAACTCAATAATTGATACGTTCATTTCACTGGTCAGTGCGCACGTGATATTCTCCATGTAAATTAACGAGATGTATGCGCAATGTATTTATACGCGTTGATCAATGTTCCGTTAGCAAACCGATGCCATTTTCAATTCGAATAAATCACAAATGAGCTTTAGATTGAACTTGATTTGTTCACTGAGTATACTGGAATAGATTATTCCTTTTTTTAGATATTTGTATTTTCGATTTTTTTTTGAGCGGAGGACTACTAGTAGGAATGTCTAAAGAGGTGCACACAAATTCTGATATACCATGACTATACGCAGGCTTACGCCCTTACGCCCGCCTAACAACTGGGCTGCGTTCAGTAAAGCCGTTATTCTCGTTGACGAGCCTTGCTATCAGACCGAATAAATTATATCAATAATTACTAATTTTATAAGGGATCGGATGTATAATCATTTCAATATTTTTGTTACGAACAAGCATACAAAATATTTATTCATTTAGACCGCCATCTTGGTAGTGCCAAAAGACAGCTTGAGTTTAGTTTAAGGATGTTCGCTACCCCACGTCGAAAACTATCGCAACTGAACGTAAAGTTTGCTATTGTTTGCGAGCAAGCGCGAACGTTTCGGTTAACTGAACGTAACCCAGAACAGTGTTTGTTGAGACTCTTACCGTATATGTATCTACCGGAACTGAACATGACAAGAGAAATTGTTTTCCTAAAATGGCTGTTCCAGTCGACTGTACTGCATCAACACCAGCAATAACCCAGGCTATAAAAGATTAAAAAGCTTATATTTACATTTTCGATTTAAGACTCTTGGAGAAACCTATAGAACCGATTATAGTTCATTCCTCCATGAATGCAATGGATCACGCGAAATGGCGTGACGTCAAAACAACTGACGCTTTCGTTGATTTAATTGCACGCTGCTACTGCTGTGATGACGTCGCCGCTCTAAGCTATCCAAATATAATCCGTCTGTCCTTAATGCAGCCTGTAATGTGAAGTTCTCTCCAAGGTACACAAGAAAAATAATGTAAATATAAGTAATGAACTCAATTTTTCCGAAATTTATTGACGATGAACTTCGTAAAAAATAAAATTCATTTCTTAAGAAAATGACAAATCCATGAAAATGCTATTGCTGTCAATCCTTTCACCCCTGAGATTCTGAAATGGGCTAATCAATCTCTGAATTTGGACAAATCCATTGTTGCAAATAGGGGTTTAGTAAAAAATCAATGATAGAATAGCTAACACTATAGCCTTCCCGTCTGGATCTGCACTGTTCGAAAAGGTATCCGTGTTGGTCTGCAGTGATGGAAGGATTAATCTATATAAAACATACTGACCACTCTAGTTATATATATGTTCGCAAAGGTATCCGTTGGTATATATATATATACCCAGTAAGCATTCTTTATAAATCTATAGCGGGCCGTTATCGGCCCGTCAGGGTAGCTGACGGGCCGATAACGGCCCGCTATAGATTTATATAGAATGCTGGCTGGGTATATACGAGGGATGTTCGAAATGAATTGCTTATTGTCCTCTAGCTCGATATCCACGTGGGGCACGATAAAAACCAATACATACCTGTATAGGGCTATTCAATATCTACACAATGGTATATAAATGTACATGTTAGACTGAGTGTAAGACATAAAATTTGCCATTTGAATACACACAGTCATTGACCACTGCAGTAAAAATGGTTGGTAGAAGCGTCGACAAAAAAGATGAAATACGGGCTTACATCAAAGCTCGCTCGAAACTTGGTTGTTCTTTGAAGAAGCTGATGACTGAAATTTCTACTGCTTTTGGACCTTCTTGTGTGTCTTATGACACAGTTCGGCGGTGGAAAAAGAAATTTGAGTCTAGTGTAGAGTCCATCAAAAATGCACCGAAATCAGGTAGGCCAAAATCTGCATCTCGTAAGGAAATCGTTTCCAAAATAAAGGAAATCATTGAAGGAGATGCCAGATTTACAGTTCATGATATTGCACGAAAGGTAGGCATATCACTATCAACGGTTCACCTTATTCTGAAGAAGCATTTGAAAGTCAGAAAGATTTCTGCTAGATGGGTGCCACATCTGTTGACTGACGAGCAAAAGAGGCAACGGGTTAAAGTGGCCAAAAAGCTGCTTCAAATGTTTCCAAAATATGACAAAAAGCAGTTTGCCAATGTCGTCACAGGTGATGAAACCTGGGTCCATTATTTTGAGCCCGTCAGATAGGTTAGCAATAAGATCTGGGCCACTAAACACAGCAAACGCCCAATAATTGCCAAACGTTCTTTGAGTACAAAGAAGGTTTTGTATGCAATGAAATTCTCTGGTGAAGGAGTCGCGATAAAAGCGCCAGTGAAAAAGGGCAAAAGCATCACCGGAAAGTACTACAAAGACGTAGTACTGAAGAAACTGAAAAAGTATTATCAGAAACGACGCCCTGCCATTGGTTTTAAACATGTCCGTCTTCTACATGACAATGCCCCAGCTCATACCTCCGCAATAGTTACGGCGTTTTTGAAGAAAGAAAATGTAACTGTTTTGCCTCACGCCCCGTATTCCCCAGACCTTGCCCCATGTGATTTCTTTTTGTTTCCGAAATTGAAAGCATTCCTTGCTGGGCGGAAATACCAGTCCCGACAGGCACTTGGATCTGCCATTCATCAGTACTTTATTACTGTACCCAAATCAGCGTACCGTGACGCCTTCAAGAAGTGGATACATCGGCTGAAACTTTGCATTTCTAGCCACGGGGAGTACTTCGAGGGCATGAAATGAGAGTAATTTTGGGCTAACTTGAAATTTGAAGTCTCCAGACAGAAATAAGCAATTCATTTCGAACATCCCTCGTATATATATATATATATATATATATATATATATATATATATATATATATATATATATATATATATATATATATATATATATATATAATACGGAGACGTTTTCCTGCCACCCTTGTTTTATCAATATATCGTTGGTTTTGTTTATTTTATTGTAATATTAAAGATAACTAATAAATGTCTGAGCACTTTTATATATTCTTCTGGAACAAAGATTGTTTTTAAATGTTGTGATAAATTCACTTTAAATAAAAATATTCTCCTCTGCGACCTTAGCGCAACTATGAAACAAGAGGGCCGTGGTGGTCCTAAATCGCACACTTGAGCTAACAGATTTGCATACTTAATATTGAAGTTTCACACAAGTAGATTGCCGTAGGATTTTTAATGTAAATTTTATGTTTAAGAGTGACATGATGGTCCTATCAAATGTAGTAGCAATGTCGTATAAGGCAATCAGTGCCTCATTTTTGTCCGATCTTTGAACAACTTGTAAAGAAGACCATACAAGAATCATTCCACCTAAGTTTGGTCAAAATCCATGAAATAAAAAAGTGTGATTAGACGGAAGGGTGGACAATGATAACAGATGGTGACCAATCACAATTGCTCAGGTGGGACCACAATTATCCCCTGGGAGGGAGCGTGTTTGACTCCAGGAGTGTAGTTTAAATAATCTTGATAAAGGTTTCATAGATGAAGCTACATACCAAATATTTCAGGCCTGGGCCTTCTACTTTCATACAAGAAGAATTTAAATCTTTTCATTATATGAGACTATATAAAACAAGGGGCCCCTGTTAACAAATTTGGTAGAAGTCCATTAGATAAAGCTACATACCAAATATCGAAAGCGTCCTCTACCTCATCCGTGAAACGTCACAGTGAAACTCATATAATAAAAAAATGTGATGAAACAAAACAAATGGCTTAATGGCGATATGAAACCAGAACACAAGAAAACCAAAAACAGGACCACGATGAACCCGACCACAGACATTGATAGCCGGGTACTGACTATGGAGAGAGGGCGCCTCATTTAGTCTAAGGACTGACCCACCGTCGTGCAATTAAAGAGGGAAGCAAAGCTATCAACCATAATTGGATTGACAAACATGCAAAAATGCACAGACCATAAAGTCAACTTGGCAGTTTGATGATGTGTCTAAAAGTACTTGTACTTGAATGACAAACAGTGCAGGTCTTGGATAATGGCCGCGATCTGTGCCCAATGATCTGGGTCTGTACAGTTTGCTCAGGTCTGTCTGTCCGAATATACAGTGTAAATGCGGTATGGAAAGATGACAAGTATTGCAGGAAAAAAGTGCTTACTTTCCGCGGACACCTGGAATCACCTTTGGTTTCTGAAGGTTCAAGTGTTTAATTTTTTACCCTATTTAACTCTAAAACATTCGGACATATCTACTCCTTACCATACTTATACGAAAACTTGGATAAATCCACTGTACTACATGTTGATATGCGGCGTCTGATCTGGATCTACACTTTTTTCTCAGACCTCTCTGTCCCGAATATTTAAGGAAAACACGTAGCTTCCTGTATGGACTAATGGATTTTTCGGTCACTGAAAATCGGAACTGCTTTTCTGGTTTTCTCTGTTTTACCGAGAGAAAAAAAAAAAAAAAAAAAAAAACAACAACAAAAAACAATAAACAAACAACAAACAAATATTTTCTGTGCTATAAAATATATACAGCTGTAATGTTGACAAATTTTTCATATGGAAATAGGAAATCTAAATTTTAAAGTTAAAATTCAGTTAAATTCCACTGAAGACCTAACAAAATAAAAAAAATAGAGGATTTTAATCAGGAACAAGTTAGTATTTGGGTCTACCTTGCACTACCTATCGAAGGAGATAACAAAAAAAAAAAAAAAAAAAAAAAAAAAAAAAAAACAACAAAAAAAAAAACAAAACAAAAAAACAACAATTGCTATCTCTCATTAAGCATTCTCTTACATTAAATTCTCTCTCTCTCTCTCTCTCTCTCTCTCTCTCTCTCTCTGAAATCTACAGATTACTATATTTACCCTAAATGTTCGAACACCTTAACTCCTTAATACTAGTCCTGACGTTTTAACAAGCCCATTTGACAACCAGATGCAGTATCTAAAAACTGCTAGGTGAGGTGCAAACAGTGTAGACCCAGATCAGACGCCCCGTTAGGTGGCGTCTGATCTGGGTCTTCAATGTTTGCGCAGGTTTGTCTGTCCAAATACTTTGGACAACATACGAGATGCGCCATAAGAAAAGTTATCTTCGGGGTACATATGAATAGTAAAGATCTAGATCAGCTATGAAGCCGCACAATCTGATAACGGTTTATGTTATACAATATATATGGATGTATCCTACAGTATCCAAGAATCTAAAAGCGGACAGCGAGTGCTGTAACCAGACTGCGCGATGCGCAAAGTAATCTCCAGATATGCCCCGAAGACACATTTTCACATGGCGTGTCTTATATACATGCATTGACATGTATATAGTCTGCCTGGCTACGTTCAGCTGGAAAGTTAGTCTCTTCTTATGATTGAGCGATGTTCACTTATGCTTAACTTTCTCATGCTATCACGTTTTCATTGCCAGGAATAGTCGAACACCTGTCGACACTAACATTCCAAAAACATGTACGAGTGATTTAGGTCCATTTGAATCTTTTGTTAATACTGGCACGTTTCCTGAGCAGATAGCAGTTATTGAGACGTTTTCTAAATTTAGAAAATTCTCTGATTGTGCATGCGTACAAAGAGCAAATTCTACAAGGGACATAATAGAATAGATTGGAAGTTCCTTCAGTTATCTACCCTGAAATTGAATTTGGGTATTTTCCCATCTAAATATAGATCAATAGTCCGACTATTTATTTGACTGTCGTATACGTCCAATGTTAGGGCAAGGGTGAGCAAAGAAGGAACTACCATGACAATACCAGGAAAATAGGCATTTAACGATGACCGATTTCAATTTGTTTTGACGTTTGTCTATTGTAATACATGAGCCTCGCCATAGGAAAAGCTGTTTTGGGGGCCTACCGTTTTTACCTTAAGCATTCGGACTCCTGATCACTTACCATACTTGTCCGAAAACTTTCAAGAACAAGTTATGAAATTCGACTAGATGAGTGACTCACAGTGTAGACCCTGATCAGACACCGCGTTCTGCGTCTACGCTATTTCCTCAGGCCTACCTGTCCGAAAACTTAGGGTAAATACGGTATGCGAATAGGAAAGACCCAGATCAGCTTGAATCTGATAAAGGTTTTAATTATACATCGATATATTCTACAGTAAAAAGCTCCTGTAAGCGGACAGCGGAGGCCTGATTAGACCGCGCGAATGCTTATGCTGAGTTTAGCTTGCGTTGTCCGCACATGCTACCAAGGCTCATTTACATGTACCTACTCTTGCCTACTTCCTTTCATTCCCGCGTATTGGCCAGTTGTTTCATCATTGATTCTTGGTATGATTTCTTCTTAGAGGGCGGCGTCTAACTTAAGCATATATGCTATATCCCTTTCAGCTTAAAAAGACTCTATACACTTTCAGGGGGGGGGGGGGGGGGTGGGTAGGGGGGCAGGGAGGCCTCTCTATCAGAACTGTTGTTCCTCCATTCTGAAAAAGTATCTACTCTAAAAGGAAAGAATTTGCCAACTTTGTAGTTGACCCCTTTTCAGAGGGGCCTTGTAAAGCCATGAAAAGTTATGACACAAGATTGCTAGTAGCGAAGCGCTAAGACCAACCTCAGGACGTTTAATGGGCGCAATGTCAGTTTATTACTAACTACCTATTTACCTTAAGGGTACAGTGAACTAATTATTTTTCCCATAGAGCTCCATAGTGATTCCACCCTTTTTAGTGCTTAAGGGTTCATTTCAGGGTATGCCTGGGCTTCTAAATTTTGTTTTAATTCAAAGCCCAGGCTTAGCATAGCAAAATAAACAAGGAAACATACCACCATCACCAGCACTTTCTGGGGCTTTTTGGAGGCTGAATGTAGCAACCCCTCAATTGGCAGGTATCAAAAATAGAAACTTTGCAATTTCACCACTTCTTCTTTGGGCTCCAGCAAATACACACAGAAACATTTATTTCTTTGAAAAAATCAGGAAATTACACATAAACATTTTTTTCTTCAAATTAGAATGATGAGTTTTAATTCATCTTTATTATTCACCAATCACAGGTCGCCTTACACAAAATAACTACTCCGGGCTACACTTTTTTGCGCCAATCAGCAGTCCTGTCACAACTGGTTCACTGTGCCCTATAGAGCAACATTTTCCCCCAATAAAGCACCAAAAAAAAGCACTATATATCAATAAAATAAACTAATTATAACTAAATAATGTCCTTTGTTTTCCCTTATTGGCTTAATTTTGCTGACAGGGACACTTTTTGTGTGCCTACCCCCTAGTAAAAAATACAGCAAAAGTCTCCAATATAAATAATATAGATAAAAAAGTGACCAATAACTTTGATTCTATTTTTCTTTCTAATTTATTGTCAGAATGATACAGAAATCAAACCATACAGCTATACTTATATTAAAATACAAATCAAATACTTAGAGACAGCATGTGTATTATATCTATTGTCTTATCTTGATTTTACCCCACCCACCCCCTATAACATGGGCTAAATAGCTTGGCTTTAATATAACACCATTATCTCAGTTGTTTGTGCCTGAAGTGTATCTTAATGACTAATATATTACAGAAACATGAGAAAATGTCAAATTATATGCAGAAAATATATACTAGAAGGTTAAATTGGCCCGGTTGACATGTCAATGGCACGGTGTGTTTCAAATGTCCACTTAAAGCGACCAACAGTAAACTTATAAATGTGCTTTCTGATGAATAGTAAATAAGAGGAGATAAAACATGAACTTGATGAATAAGTACAAAGGTCAAGGTCACACTAGGTCAAGGTCATGGTCACATAAGATCAAGGTCAAGGTCACTTAAATATAGAAAAGCATAGAAAATCCAGTTCTCTCACATGTTTCTAGGCCTGCTTGTAGATTTTTTAGAATAAGGTCACTAAGGTCAAGGTCAAGGTCACATGACTGTTAAAAATAGAAGCACTTTTGTTTGACTGATCCAGTTTCAGTACCTGGTGGTATGCATTCTAAGAAAAGGGCACTTATAGTTAATGCCATTATAGACACCATGCAATATATGCCACTTTCCAAAGTGATACATATCACCATCATTTTATATTTACCCAATATATTACTGCATTTATTTCATTAAAAATATGTATAAAAGAAAATAATCTAATCTGATGCTTAATTCAAGGCATAAAACAGTCATATCTGAAGGTCAAGGTCACAGAAATTGTCAATTGTCCTTGCAACAGCATTACTTTACTTTCTCTATTACCTGTGTAGGCTTCCAAGTCATGGAAGTCAGAGGTCATCAGAGGTCAAAAGTTCAGAGGTCGAGGTCATTTCAAAGTCACCAAAGTAAGCACTTTCATTTGCCTTGTTTGGTGTCAGTGCGCAATGTCGAAAGTTCTAATAAGGCGCTGGTAAACTCAACAAACCTGCGCGGACTCAAGATGTGTCACTTTACCACTCGAATGTAACTGCATGTAAGGCGCGTAAAATTTTTGATAATTTTCCTTATTATTTATTATTCATATTTACTTTTTTTTGTTTGAAAACATAGTCAGCTACACATTTGTTGACATCTATCAGCAACACTGGACAGACAGAAGATGAAGTTGTGAAAACAAATGTGCTTATGGTGAATACTAATGTACAGACCACCTACATAAATACCTACTCCAGCTGACCCCCATTTCAAAGTAAATTTTACAAACTGACCCCAGAATCCTTGTTTAGAGACTCATATTTGCTTTTTTCCCTTCAGGGGATTTAAAAAAGCAGTGAAAAATCAGTAAAAAATTGCAAATTTATTTATTTGCTTATTCCAGTCTACTGCCAGTGTAGGGTACAGTGAACTAATTATTTTTCCCATAGAGCTCCATAGTGATTCCACCCTTTTTAGTGCTTAAGGGTTCATTTCAGGGTATGCCTGGGCTTCCAAATTTTGTTTTAATTCAAAGCCCAGGCTTAGCATAGCAAAATAAACAAGGAAAAATACCACCATCACCAGCACTTTCTGGGGCTTTTTGGAGGCTGAATGTAGCAACCCCTCAATCGGCAGGTATCAAAAATAGAAACTTTGCAATTTCACCACTTCTTCTTTGGGCTCCAGCAAACACACACAGAAGCATTTATTTCTTTGAAACAATCAGAAAATTACAAACAGACATTTTTTCTTCAAATTAGAATGATGAGTTTTAATTCATCTTTATTATTAACCAATCACAGGTCGCCTTACACAAAATAACTACCCCGGGCTTCCCTACACTTTTTTTGCACCAATTCGCAGTCCTGTCACAATTGGTTCACTGTGCCCTTAAATATTGGTTCGCTTTCACTCCTTATCCACCGGCATCCATAGCGTAGTCGCTAGCGTGTCTGATCCAGGATGGTGTGTGTGTGTGTGGAGGGGGGGGGGGGGGGTGGGGGGGGGGGGGGCCGGTTCAAGTTTGAAATCTAGCTCGGCCACAACTTTCATGGAGATTCTCCCCTTCCACTGATTCAAGAAGGGCACTAATTATCAGTTACTGGCGATAGTATGTGCACAAGTACTGTTTAACGGCTTAGGGATTTGACTGTTCAGGAAAAGAGTATTTAGGTTGACCGGCTCGATATGGCCTTTATAGTGTAGACTAAACTCAGTGTAAAACTGAAATTTAAACTCACTACTTACCATAATTGTCATAGTATATGAACAATATAATTTATCAAAGTCAAGTTGATACTGAGAACAAAGAACACATAAAGAAATAAAAGCGGAGTTTCGATTTCATTGAAACTCTTCGTATGACAGTGCGATTTGCAGTGCTACATATGCCCCACTGGTGCCAGCCTAAACGGAACACGAAAATTTTACATGATTTAACCCTAGTCCTGCTGAACCTGGATATGTGCTGCCATTGCAAACAGTGTAGATCCAGATCAGTTGGCTTCAGAAGCCAACTGATCTGGATCTGCACTGCTTGCCATTAAGTATGTAAATTTATATCAACAATCTGGATCAAGTAATCTGATTGGCTGAAAATTAGAAATGGGCGCGGCATCTTAATTTATTCAGCAGGACAAGGGTTAAAATCCCATGACAAGTAACCAGAACTCGAATATTTTCTGCATGTTGAAATATTATGACAAGTATAGCTCCTTTTACCACGTATTGACGTGTCTAAAACAATGCTGGATGAGTGAAAATCAGTGTAAACCCTGATCGGACGTCGCCTTCTGTGGCGTCTGATCAGAATCTACTCGGTTTGCTCGTGCCTATCTGTCCCAGTATACCTAGTTTTGTTACGGCACATCATTTTTATATATACAATTATTTATTAGTGTATATTACACGCTTAGTACCAGATATTTTTGTTTTTAAGGATTCGATTTTTCAGCGAAGTCACTCACCAAATACTCGGGCATTTTAACTCCTTACTTTCCTGATCTGAAATTTGGAATGAAGTCCCTTTTACAATCTCATGATGTGTCTAAAGGGAACAGTTAAATGGCGAATAGTGTATATCCTGAACAGACGTTATATTCCGCGGCGTATGGTCTGGGTCTGCACATGACGCATGTTACATAAAGGGAGTGCTTATATTTTCCGCGGACACCTGGCATTATCTTGAGTTACTGAAGGTTCTTAAAGTGTTTAATTTGTTATCATAATCACTCTAAACATTTGGACACCTGAACTCATTACCATAATTTTCCTCAAAATCGAACAATGAATTCTAAAATCACTGACTACATCAGAGCAATAAACAAACACACACACACACACACACACACACACACACACACACACACACACACACACACACACACGCTCACACGCACGCTCACACGCACGCTCGTTCGCACGCACGCACGCACGCATGCACGCGCGCAAAAGAATGAAAATTGTTGAAGCGTCAAAGTTTTCTAATTCAAACAAGCTAGTTTCGGCTAATTAGGCCTCATCAGTGACCCGCAATTAAATTTGCAAATACAATAAAGCCTCAACATCTCGAACAACTATGGGACCATAGAAATTAATTCGAGATATGGATAGTTCGAACCACTGCGGGTTAATCATGGCGCAAATGGCGATAATTCAGGGAAACATTTTTATCTTCTACACAATAATGACACAACATACAATTTCATGATAAAATAAGATTTCCTTAAATATTTGATTTCTTGAGCTATCGGAAGAATTTCGTAGGGACTAAACAATGAGTTCGAATTAGCCATGGTAAACGAGTCATTGGTATTCGAGCTATTGAAGCTCAACAATATCTCGGAACGGCATCACACTTGTCGTAGCGTACCGTTTTATTCTAACAATATTATTCGGACACTTTAACTCCTTATCATTCTTACCAAACTAGACACTTTAACTCCTTATCATTCTTACCAAACTAGACACTTTAACTCCTTATCATTCTTACCAAACTAAACACTTTAACTCCTTATCATTCTTACCAAACTAGACACTTATCATTATTACCAAACTAAACACTTTAACTCCTTATCATTCTTACCAAACTAAACACTTTACTCCTTATCATTCTTACCAAACTAGTCACAATTAACTCCTTATCATTCTTACCAAACTACACACTTATCATTCTTACCAAACTAGAAACTTTAACTCGTTAGCATTCTTACCAAACTAGACACTTTAACTCCTTATCATTCTTACCAATCTAGACACTTTAACTCCTTTTCATTCTTACCAAACTAGACACTTTAACTCCTTATCATTCTTACCAAGCTAAACACTTTAACTCCTTATCATTCTTACCAAACTAGACACTTTAACTCCTTATCATTCTTACCAAACTAGACACTTTAACTCCTTATCATTCTTACCAAACGAGACACACTAACTCCTTATCATTCTTACCAAACTTGTCCAGATATTTGAACAACTCCATTTTAAACCTGTTAACGTGTCTAAAGCTGCTGGATGATTGACAAACAGTGTAGACCGTGATCGGATTCTGAGGCGTCCAACTGGACCTATTCTGTTAGCTATTGTCTATCTGTCCGAATACTTAGGGTACATACGGTATATGTGAATAGCTACCCAATAAGCATTCTTTATAAATCTATAGCGAGCCGTTATCGGCCCGTCAGGGTAGCTTACGGGTCGATAACGGTCCGCTATAAATTTATAAAGAATGCTAGCTGGGTAAGCTCCTGCTCATCCACACAGGCAGGATCTACGCTATTCGTCGTGAGCAAGTATGGACACTATCAAATGTACCAGCGAGAAACGAAGACACTGACCAGATTACGGGGATGTAAAACCTGATAAGAGTCTTTGGTGTTGGCATTTCCTTTGACGATATACATTCATGCAGACATTATATATATATGTAAGGCCTTTTGGTAGAAGCGTCTTTTCTATAATATTCTGTTTATTTTGAGACGTGTCTATTTAACCCATTTATGTCCAGCGGACACTTCTACCTTTCTACCTCAACTATTTAGAAACGTCCATTTCCAACTGAAGTGGGGGATCTCGTAAGTTTTTATTATAGTCCTTAAGGAACAGTTTGATCGAAGGGATTTGCGTAGGATGGACAGAGGGAGGGAGGACTACTAGTTTTGTTCAGGCCTGTCTACCCGAATATTAGGGTAAAAAGGTCATGTTGTCATTGTTGTCGCATCTGTGTTAGCATGGGTGATTTAGGCATGCAAGTTTCCGTCCATTCGTTCGTCCGTGTACTTACGTCCATCCTAGCGACCACCCTAAATGAAATCTACAAAACTGTAAAACTACAGTTAATTTCACATCACTGATTTGTTTTATTTCATTGAGCTAAATAAGGATGACAACTCTCACACTTCTGGTGATTGTTTTCACATCCCAGCTGGCACACAACGCTGAAACAACGTCGATTCAACGTTGATTAAACGTCTTGACGTTGAATCAACTTTGAATCGATGTTGTTTCAACGTTGTCCGTCTGTTGGGATTTTAGTACGTAAGAAGATGTGATATAATATTCAACGAAGTTCTTTCTATATTTTTAAACAGATGTTTATCAGAAACAGCGAATGCTTTCTGACATAATCAAGCAAACAAGACAGTTCAGTAAAATACTCTTTTATGTGTCGTGTCAAGCGAAAAAATGTCTTCAAGCATGCGCAAAATATGTGGATTCACATCTTCGTGCACATGCTCAGTCTCATCCGGGCGTTTGCTCCCCATTGCAACATTCTATAGTATCCAATGATTCTGTTTGCGGGTAGCGAAGGCCCTGATCAGACTGCGCGGATGCGCAGGCTGATCTGGGCCTTCGCTGTTCGCATATGCCCGAAGAGACATTTTCGCATGGCGCGGCTCATATGATAAAGCTAATAAACCAAAGGCTTTTTGCGTCACAAAACTCGCTTTAAAGGCTCCATACTCCTCAAAAATGGACATTTTATTATCCAAGAAAGGTTAAAAAGATTTATATGTATGGTACATGTATTAATATGATCATTTATGTGGCGTCTGACAACCGGTAAAATTTCCGTAAGTCTCTCAGTTTTGAACTGGATCCAAAATGAACACATTTTTTTTATTGTGTCTTTGAATTAATGTTGCCAACATTAATTCAGGGATGTAATCAAAATCATTTCGTTTTTGATCCAGTTCAAGAACGAGAGACTAAATGAAATTTTACAGGCTGTCACATGCCACATTTTATGACCATATTAATATCATACATCAGTTTATTAAATCTGTTTTTGATAATAAAATGTCTAGTTTGAGGAATATGGAGCCTTTAAGTCATATGCATCATGAAAACATACCTATATAATTTTGACCCCATTAAACCTACTTTTATATAGTAAAACTGGGTTTTACAATGGGATATACATTATTTTTCTTATTTCTGCTCAAAAACATACATTGTGGTACCCTTTAGAACCGCCTCTGCGAGGCGGTTCTAACGAGTACACACTATGTTTTGAGCAGAAATACAAGAGTTTTTTATCTGAAAACTTTCAGTTTTGATGGTGAAATTTTCAATATATTTGAAGAGGCGTGTTTTCGTAGTGTGAACAGAAAACCTATACTAGTCACCGCAGTCTGCCGTATTTATATGCTCACAGAGAAGCCTGAACTGAAAGTGTAGCACCAGATCAAACAGTTCCCAAAGGAAAAGTTAGATCAGGGTCTACATTGCTTAATCCATTTATGCCTAGCCCCCCATCAAAATGGACATTAGCAAACACTGTTGACCCAGATCAGATGCCGCAGAACGTGGCATCTGATCAGGATCCACACTGTTTGCATTTAGGACAAGATGGTAACAATAAAAATTAACCGGATACTCCTGATATTGCAATGAACCGGTCCGACGAGTCCATGTGGAAGTGTCCACTCGGCATAAAGGATAAGATGTATGAATATAGCTAGAATATACTTACAGTAATCAAGGCGTCTACTCTCAGCAAAGAAAATAATTCGGAAGTAAGACTGTATCCTGTTTAACCCAAATATCTACATAGCTTAATTCAGTACAGTACTGGTCCGAAAGTTTGAACAAATCCAGTTAAATGCTTGATAATGCGTCTAAACCATGTCTGCAGACAGATCCTAAATCAAACTTTCCCTGTAGAAACAATTATATTTAGGTCTACACTGTTTATTCAAGCTTGTATATTAAAATATTTAGAAGTAAGTAAGTAAGTGAGTAAGTGAGTGGGTGTGAGTAAGTACGTAAGTAAGTAAGTAAGAACCAATGTAATGTAAATGTAAAGTAAAGTAAAGTAAGAATGTACGCACGTACATGACGAAAACATACCTATATAATTTTGACCCCCTTAAACCTCATTCTTATATAGCAAAACTGGGGTTTACAGAGGTATACATTATTTTTCTTATTTCTGCTCAAAGACATAGATTGCGGGTACTCGTTAGAACCGCCTCGACGAGGCGGTTCTAACGAGTACCCACAATCTATGTTTTGAGCAAAAATATGAAAAAAAAACAACAACAAAAAAAAAACAAAAAACAAAAAAAAAAACTAAAAAAACAGTGTTTTTATCTGAAAATTTTCAGTTTTTGGATGTGAAATTTTCTTTACATTTGAATAGGAGTGTTTTCGTAGTAAGTGAGTACATAAGTAAGTAAGAACGGATTCAGAAGAGACAGAAGTAGTTTACCTGCTATTATGAAGGATAACACCACTTTCATTTTCCCGCTAAAACTGTAGCCTTATTGAAAAAACCAACAACAAAAAACAAAGAAAACAATCACTTTAAATAAACTTTTATAGATAAATAAGTGAGTTTTATATTTTGTTGTATTTGTTTGTGTATTTTGTATCATCTACTTATATTAACTCTCTTTCCATAAAAAGTAACAAGTCAGGATTTTGTAAAATAAATACTGTTGTGCGCGACTTTTAATACACAAAGATAAAAGTCTTTTAACAAAATTAATAATAAAACAATAAGCAGCATCCAAGAAATTGTATACAGAGGAAATGATTTTCTTTGTAGTTTCTGAACAATAACAAGATAATGAAATGATATCATAATATATACTTATATACGTACATCATAAAAATGTCCCTTGCGTCATATTCTAGCAGCTAAAGCCCAGATCAACATGTGCATCTTCGCAGTCTGATCAGACCAGCTTTGTGTTCTTGGATATATACTACAGTACCCATTGATTATGTAAGCGGGCAGCGAATGCTTAGATCAGACAGTGAGAGTGTGCACGCTGCACTAGGCGGTCGCTGTTTGCATATGATATAAGGGCCCTTTTGCGATGTTTCGCGGCGAGTAATTGTCTTGCTTAATGAAACATATTTTGTGCGTAACGTCAGCAAACGTACCTTCGGACATGGGCACACAACGAAGACACTGATCAGCTTGCGAATCCACGCAGTCTGATCAAAATCTTCGTTCTTCGCATGAAGAAACTTTACATCCTTGGCTATCGAAAATGCGCCCAGTGAAGATTCTGATCAGTTGCGCGAATGCGCAGGCTGATCTGAATCTTCGTTGGGCGCACATGTCCGAAGGTACATTTTCTGACCTCTGACCTTGTGATTCATTTCATTTCCGTATACACGGAAGTGAATTATTAGACTGTTCATGTCCATATAAGCCACTGTCTCATGCAGCTGAGTGTTTGTTATGTCATCATCTTAGAATCCGCTTTTAATATCAGATTTCTTTTTTTTTATTTTTATTTTGCCATGATTCATCCTGTGACTCAAACATGCATGCAGCCTGATAAGAAACTTAAACATCCGCTTTCAAAATATCTATCTATCTATCTATCTATCTATCTATCACGTTAGAAAATAATTATGTATTCGAATAGCTATATCTATATGTTTGCCATGTTGTAACTGTTTATATGTTGTAGAGGGCGGCTGTAACTAATGTATGCAGAACTTGTAGCCCAAATCTATCTACCTATCTATCTATCTATCTATCTATCTATCTATCTATCTATCTATCTATCACGTTAGAAAATAATTATGTATTCGAATAGCTATATCTATATGTTTGCCATGTTGTAATTGTTTATATGTTGTAGAGGGCGGCTGTAACTAATGTATGCAGAACTTGTAGCCCAACCCCATTGCTATTTGAGGCAATAAAATATGTTTAAACTAAACTACAAAATATTGATTTCCGGAGACCAATAACAGAAGGCAAAATGGCATTTGACAGATTTTCATCCATTTTGCAATGGAGGTGACTTTTGTGACTTCCTGTTTGTTTGTCCATATACCAATGCCTTCCGAAGAGGCATCTACTCTGAAAGGAAAAAACAAATAGGGGAACAAATTACTGTCGACTCTCGTTTTCTCGATGTTTAAGGGACTCTCGGAAATACTTCGAGATATCCGTACATCGACGTATCAGATTTGCAGAATTGAAAAAGAAATTATAATAATAAATCGAATAACCACATTTCACAAATGAATATGTAATTTGACTCCTGAAGATAGAGATGTAATGAAAATATTGTGGAAAAGGGGAGAAATTGTTCCTATGGAAAGATTTCTCCTCTTTTCCACAATATTTTGATACCTGTTATTGCAGTTACATGTTAAAACAGGGATCAGATTTTCATTTCGGGATAAGCGGTTATTCGAGATAAGCGAAGTCGAGATAACGAGAGTCAACTGTATATACTTTATAGAAGACTTCTTTTCAAAATAGTGTATATGACTGACTATAGCAGGACGACTTCCGCAGTAAAACAGATTGGATTAGTAAAGTCTTAGGCTATACAGCTTTCCTTCTCCCTGATCATTTGTAATCCACTCGTTAGGACTTACTGGGGGTCGCCCTTGCGAGTCGCATATATAGGAGTTGTGCTAATCACACATCAAATACGGAAATTATACCGAACCCAGGTAAATCGGAAGTAACTACAAGACTGTTGACATAGTAGTGGTGCATCTGATAACAAATAGAACAGAATATACTGTTTTATTATCCAATTCTGCCCCCACCCCCTTTTGGTATACAATTAACGAGATCGTTCGCCCTCAAATAAATCGATTCGTCAAGACTTTAAATGAGCAGCTTATAAAGGATCAGTGCGTCCTGTCCTGGAGTAAGGCAGTTAGGTTTGGGACCGCAAGGTCTAGTCAGGAAGAACTGGAAAGCGTGCAAAAGCGTAAAGTGAGAATTGTAACACTATTTAGTGATCTGCTGTAGTCAAAATGTTGATAAAAAAAAACAAACAAAAAGCACAGGATAATAGTAATTGTCAACAAAGTCTGTGGCACCTATTATATGTGTACACGTCAGAGGCAAACTTGACAGTTCGGAGTGAGCCAAACCTCGGAAAATACGTGGAGTCATTTAGGTTAGTATAATAAATCATGATACATACGCTATCATGTGCGGCATAAGCGCGCATTGCAGTTAGTGAATCTAAACGATACGCTAGCTTTTTTTAAAAAAGCTAATACTTGTTAACAGTGTTACAAGATTGGACATACAAAGAAAGACTTAAAAATGAAATAAACCTTCTTCACTCACGGACGAAAAAGTGTGATACGCTTCAACCTTCAAGATTATTAATTAATATAGAAATGTATCAGTGCAATACATTCTTAACCTTTACCACTCTCTGGACAAATTAGGCAGACAACAAATTGATGATATTTTTCTTACCCAGAAAACAGGATTTGACATTACATGCAATGGTCCCCAATCCTTTTTTCTGGGGAAACAAGAAATATCTTTCAATATTTCGTTTGCTGAAAATTTTGCCCATCATGCTAAGCATTAAGACTATCTAGAAACACAATATGCCATAATCATAAATTGCAAAAGTGTTCTTGTAATAGATCGTTCAGACTACGACAGTTTTAGAGAGCCTAAATAAATGGCGGAGAAGAGCAAATAAAGTACAGGAGCAAACAGTGATGCTAAGGTGTTCAACCATGATATTGATTGAATACCTTTTGGTCCTGCCTATGCAGTTTTTCTTTTAAGAAAAAGGTAAGAGAAAAGTCCAGGGTGTGCCACAATCACAAACCGCAGCCCTTCCCAGACCCCAAGAGGAAGAGGAAACCGACAAATCCAAACAAGCACAAATCGAACAAACGTACGAAAAGCACTAAGATTAGCTCTCTCTTCCCCAAGCGAGGTAATCGCAATAGTAAAAGGACTGAAAAACACAAGAACAAAATGACACACGGAAAGACATACAACAAATCGCCTCTTAGAATAAACCACAAAGCAACAAAGAGTAAGACTAACACCGGGACCACCGCCTTAGAACGGTCAGTAGAGTAAACCACCGGGGGGTTTAAAGCACTTTTACAGCTAGCTAACTTCATCCTGGGTCCCTGGTTTAAACCTTTAGTGAGGCCAGCATACCACGAATAACAAGAATGATCAAAGTGACATAGTATCGAGGCTGAACACAAGCTTTTTCTTGTTCTTGTAGATAGATTGTTACTGTGCCTATACAGAAACTTAAGGCCAGCTTTAACTGGAAAGAATGCTATTGTCAGCAAGTTCACCAGACAAGAAATTACCAATATTTAAATCTAGGTATTTAACACATGTTGTTGATTCAGTCGTGTGACATTTGCAAACAACAAGCCAATCTGCACGAAAGTTAAAAACATTTTCCTAGTTTGTTTGCGATCTGATCTGGTTCTTTATGAGAAAAGAGGATTGTGCTATCATCAGCATATAACAAACGTTTGCGGTAAGTGTCAATACTTATCACCATGTCTTTCACAAAATACAGGAACAACAATACTAGAATACTCCCTTGAGATACGCCACAAATTACAGCTGCTGAGTCTTAATTTGATTGACCAACATTGACCAACTGACTTCTGTTACTCAAGTAGGATTCAAACCATTTGCTTGATCTAATGCCCATAAGTTTCAATTCATTGCACAAAATACTGTGACCCACAGTGTCAAATGCCTTATGTAGATCACGCCAGTGTATAAACCCTGAGCTTTTTTCATTTTAATGTGATCTAAAAGATGAATAAAGTATTAAGATATAAAAGGATTAAGGAACATTGAATCCTCCCATTTCCGGAGGCCTGCCATTGGGGCTGCAACATATTGATAACACTGGCCATGCACTTGGTCTTAATTATGCAGAACCTAACGGGTCGCTCTTCTCTTCACCATTTGTATCTGATTGACCAGAGTGGCTTGGAAAAGGCATCTTCAGATAACTTTTGCCTCTCCAAAAAGCTATTGAACAAATGATATACGCGGTAAACGTAGACTCGTGTCAGCAAGTGCATACCAAATATGGACCAAAATATTGTCTTATAACATTAGTATAGCTAAAGTGCGAAAGGAACGTTCCCTTCGGGATAGAAATGACTTGTATTGCCTGTCACTTTTGAGGCAAAGCACTCTTGGGGCATTTTAAAAGCGACCGTTCGAAGAGAGAGAGAGAGAGAGAGAGAGAGAGAGAGAGAGAGAGAGAACACGCACACAAAAAACAACAGCAACAACAACAAAAAACATCAACAAACAAACAAAAGTCAAACAAAAAATAAACAAGCAAAAACAACAACAGAACAGAACAAACAATCAAACACGTGTGCGTGTGTGTTTATGTGTGTATGGGGTTGAGGGGGCGGGGGTAGGTAGGTTATAGGTAAGGGTGGCTGGAAAAGGGAAGGCGGGTGCGATGAATTTTGAAAATAGCGCTTTGTCCAGCAAGGGGAGCTAATACCAGCTTTAACTTTCAGATCGTCTTGCCCCTGTTGATCCTAGAACAAGACACACAAATCGTCACTGCTTTAGACAAATCCAGACAAAGGCATTTACAGATTCTCCTTTTACCCACAGACAATCCTATTATGGAACCAGCTACCTACAGCAATTGCTACGGTCGATACAGATGAGAGCTTCAGAAGTTCTCTCACTGTTCCAGTAATCATTCCAATCCTTAACTAAGAGTCCAGCCCTGTTAATAGTTTTAATATCTTTTGTAAAAAAAAGAGGGTTGGTCACCTACACTAACCACCAACACCAACCCGTATCTACGGATTGGTGTTGGTGGTTGGTGTAGGTGACCAACTCTCTCTTAATGTTTTTGAATGGGATTCTTATGCGGTTTGTGTTGGTTAACCAACTCAGCCCGTGTATCGGGGGCTGGAGAGAGTGTTCGTCCTCTCACCGGTCAATTTGCGAACAATCATGGGTTATCTTTCTTGACATTTTTTAACAAATTTCATTTATTTTATTTCAGAAATTTCAGTTCGCGTGTTTCGCGGATATTTCAAGAAATACATGTACAAGAAATTTCACAGCTGGTCGAAGAGTGAGAAGGAGTCGTCTGTTGAAGAGTCTGTGTGTGGCATAAAGCTGGTGATGGGTCTCCTCCTGTATGGGGTGGACGTGCGCCGTCTGAATGTCATCCTCCTTCTCAGCGTGCCCAATGGTCTTCTTTCTGCGGGTGTCTGTTCCTCGTCCGGGGAGTCTGGTGGAGTTGTGACTATAATGTGTTGGTGGTTCTCAAGTGTGTTGTCCGGCGTCCGCGGGAGTTCAATGGTGTCATCTATAGTCTGCATTGTATCTTGTTGGTCAGGTTGGTCGTCTTCATCGGTTTCTGCAGAGCTCTTCGTTGATGTTGAATGAGCTGTATCTGTTATTCCTCTTGTCTTCCTCTGGGTCGAACGGGGCTTGTTTTTGGATTGGCTGAGTCTGCGTTGTGGCTTCCATTTTCTTTGGTGTGGTCTGTGGCATGAGGTCTAGCTTCTCCGTCTCTGGTTCAGACCTGGCAGGACTTGTCGCTGGTTGTTGGTGTTGGGGTGGAGTTGGCGTCTCGTCCATCGGCGTCTAGTCGGATGTGGACGGCTTTGGTGAGGAGTGTCTTCCTTTTATCGGCGGGAGCTTTGGTGACGGCAGTGGTTCTGGGTCCCAGTTGTCCGTGGTCATTTCAGGGCTGATGATGGTTTGACTGTCTTCGCTCACACTGGCCTTGTATATGTCTAGGTGTGACAGGAAGGTCTCGTCGGCTGGGATATTGAAGTAGCTCTGTATGCCGTCTATGTTACTGAAGGCCGTTTTCCAGAACTGGGTGGAGGGCGCGCCGAATGTAGTGTAGTTCTTGATTACCGCTGACGTTCCAAGGTTTAGATAGCATATCATCCGGTTCATTAGCGGCTCTCGCTCATTGGACACGAACCTCCAAATCGGTTGGACGTCACCAGTACGGGCTTTCTACAGAGGAGCTCTGTCTGCTTGTCATATATATATATATATATATATATATATATATATATATATATATATATATATATATATATATAGGAGGGCTCACCCTCAGAATGTTCTTGTACAGCTCCGCCTCCTGCTGATTCTGGAGGATGATCGGCATGGTCACGCATTCTTGGAAGGGAAAGTCCCGACTGGATATGTGGCTCCCGACGTTGTCTTTGTGGAGGACTATCCCTTCCAAGACGTAGGTTTTCCCGGCATTACTGCTTCCCTGAAGGTAGAGCGTGTTTATCTTCGGGTGAAACTTGCGCAATATCGAGTATACTTGTAGCACAAAGGTCATTAGGTGTATGGACTGTTCCGCCGTCCACTGTACCATGAAGTTGGTGATTTGCTCCTTCGACATCGTCTTCTGCCTGGTGTCGTCCACGTCCGTGATGAATGTGGTGTAAAAGTTCGTCGGAATTCTCTGTCATCAAATACTCATTGTAAGGGACCGACTATTTGATTTTCTGCGTGCGTGCGTGCGTGTGTGTGTATGTGTGGTTGGGGATGGAGGGGCTTTTTTTTTTTTCTTCGGCCAGAATTTTTTTCTCTGACTAAGAAAAACGATTTTTTTTCACATAGCCAGAGACACATTTTTTTCACAAAATCAAAGACATTATTATTACTGTTTTTTCGAAGTTTCCAACAACGAGCAGGCTTTCAAGTCAAATTTGGCAAGAAAACTTCGTCTTATTCAATTTTTAAAAAAATAAACATCAATCGTGGTTATTTTCAAGGAATATTAGGTATGAATTAAGAAATTTACTTGTTTCAATCAAGTCAGTTTTTGCTAACAAATTATATCCTGCATCTGGCTTTCATATACCAATTAGCATACTAGCAGTAATTGACCCAGAAATACTTCAACTTTCCATAAGCGAGTAGAAGGAGGGGATGGACAGGGGGGTAGGCACTCCCCACTTCCCTCCCCCTTACCTCCACTTCCCTCCCCCTTTTACCCCACTTCCCTCCCCCTTTCCCCCACTTCCTTCCCCCCTTACCCCCACTTTCCTCCCCCAAGCAAACTATTCCCTCCCCTAAATCAGAATTTTTAATATCCCCAACGCTATAATTAAATTCAAACATGACTACACAATATACATTCATGCAGATTTTAACACCAAACTACACCCCTAAATTTTGCCCCAAAATAGGTATTTCCTTAGCATTTGCACCCCCTTTACAGAATAGCTCAAGATTTGCACCCTCCGTTTCAAAAGTCTGCGTGAGGGCCTGCATATGAGCCATATGGAAAACAGGTATCACAAGGTGGTGGGCCTTGATCCGGTCCTAAGCTGGTCAAGGAAAAAATGTGGCGGGCGTCGGTCCGAGCCTAAACTGATCCACATTGGCACAAAAACAGTCGTATTAATTACTGAAATCAAAACTCAAGAATACCATGTAAGTCTGTATCTTCTTTTAATATTTTTGATAAGCATGGTCCCACACTTGGGGTTCAGTGAGAACAATCATCTTTTTTGTGGTTTTCTCAAAAATTGAGAGTTAAATGTCGAACGCGTGTGGTGGTTGACAAAACACGGACCACTTACGGAAACGGACTCATGGACTTATGGACCTATTGACAATACACGGACTGCATAACAAAATACGGAGCAATTATTCACGGATCTCTTGACAAACCACGGACCTACAATTCATGGACTTGACAAACCACGGCCCTATTATTCACGGACTTGACAAAGCACGGACCGTTATTTAAATTACGGACGCCACTTATGATATATGAAAAAAAAAAAAACAAAAAAAAAAACTAGGAGTAATATCAAAATCGGAATAACATGACGTTATGGATAACGTGACATTACATTGTCATAGATACTTACATGTACGTTGAAGTAATACAATTGTACAGATTTTTGATACCCATCCTAATGATGTAGGTCTGCACTGGATTTTTTTCTCGAAATTCAACTGCGACGATGATGTTGTCAACTTGTATGAAAGTGCAGGCGGAGCTTACATTTCAAGTGCCGCTGAAATGGCAAATGCAAACATGATGTTTAGCCCTATGCCGAAAACCTTTGTTAGACACTTTAAATGCTCTGTACAAACGAATACAAATGATTGTGGTTTTACACGATTGCAAATATGGTCAGCATCCTAGATGGAATTGATCCTAGTGGTATACCATATACTGTCTCTAAAATGAGAGATCATCTTATCAAAGGACTTCAGAATCAAAACATAACAGTTTTCTCACACAGAAAATTATCTGTTGCGATTTATTATAGGCTTTATCTGCAATTTGTTTGTTGCCCGTAATGATTAATGGATGAGTTAGAACACCTCCAAACGGACCGAACAAATATATATTTTTACCACTATGGAAGCTGAGAGCGAGGGTTGGGATCCCGTAAACCTAGCTTAACCCCCCCCCCCCACCACCACACACACACATACACGCGCGCCCCCGAGTAATTCATTACTGACCGTTCCGAGGCGGTACTTTCATTGTGGTACTTTTTGTTAAATGTTATGTAGTGTTTCACTTTCTAATGTTTTACTTTCAACAAGTATATATGTTTAAGATAATTCAATTAAGTTTGGGTGACAGAGTTGCCACCACTTTGGGGAAAAGTTGCCAGCACTGCTTGCCATCTGTTCATTCTGTGGCTGCTTAATTGTATTCTTCTGTCTTTTCCTTTGGTGTTGGGGGTTAGATGTGGATCTGACTGCATCAGTTCCTGAGTTCACTTATTCATTTCGCTTAAAGTGATCGGAATTCCACTGTTTTGTATCTGTCGCATGTCAGATTCTGGCTTTATGTTCACGTGTTCAAAATGCCAAAAACCTTTTCATCTAAGGTGACAAAATATCATACAGTTAGTACGGCAAGTCAGATTATCAAAAAAAAAAAAAAAAAAAAAAAAAAAATGTTTAGATCACAGGTCATACGAGACAATCAATTAAAATTATGATTTATTATTTAGTTATTTTATAGTTTTCAATTAACTGACCATGTTATTGCTGCTACGGACCATTTACGGACCAATTTTCGGACCATAACTGATCATTCACGGACCAAGGACACAGACGATCTGATTGCTATAACGGACCGATGTACGCTGGACCAATTACGGACTGATTACGGACTATTCACGGACCACGGACTACTCACGGACTAATTAGCGGTTAAGTTTACTATATTTTGCAATTAAAACAGACAATTCACGGACCACGAACACGGAATTTTTATTGGTCCGTAAGTCCGTGAATGGACCGTGTTTTGTCACCGGGCAACATGCGATTGATTTGATTGAGTTGGGGTTTATCGAAACGTCAACCCTTGTGGGTCATTTTGTGTCATCTCCCAGAGAAAAGGGAGAAGAGAGATAGGAGATAGTAGAGGAGATGAAAGAGAGGGACAGGGGAGAAAACAAAATGAATGAAAGTGAAGAAACAGAAGAAATAAAATCATTTCCCCTCTACTTTTATCTGCTGCAAGGATAGCAGGCCTTGCCCAACTGTAAGCCAATATCAGTTACACGATACCTTTGCCTCACCCAACCACCCCACCGGGCAACGTGTATATTCCATGTTTGGAACACCTATCAGAAAATTCATGTTGGATCTTGAAGTGTTTTTTTTTTTTTTTTTTTTATTTTGAACAGCGCAAAAGCCCTTATCTAACAATGAGCAAAAAAAAAAAAAAAAAAAAAAAAAAAAATGTCTACGGCAGACGGATGATTATTTCTAAAAATGTGGATTGCCACCGACAACGGCTATTCTGTGAACTTTCGGGGTCAAAGGGAAGTAATCAACTAGAGATAAACCGAAATCGGATGTAAACGAATTCAATGTAAACCACGGTTGGCGGAACACTCCTCGTCGGTGTTCAAAGTGAAATCAACGCCGGATTCATTATAAATATACCTGAATTTTCTTTAATACATTGATACATAAAAATAGAGTAAAATCGGTAAAATACAACAAATTTTGGTATAACCCCCGCCCCCAAAATTTCCCTAACCCCGCCCCCTCTTCCCCTGTCCCCCGCCACCTCTCCCCCCGTCACCCGCCCCTTTACCCCCGTCCCCCGCCCCCTTATCCCCGTATCCCCGTCCCCTCTGTCCACCCTCTCAGAGATGCTTTCAAATATATGTGGTTATTGAGAACCTTGGTGGCAAAACCCTCTGAAGCCACACAGAGACCAAAACAAGTTCCAATTTTTATCATCATGAATGGTGTAAAGACTTAAAATCAAGAAATAAAGAGATACAACTCATCCCCGCACTCTCCCAAGCAGGGACATGTAAGACATGTAATCAAATGCATATGCAACTAAATAATAGGCATCCAAGATAAAGATTTACTTACATCTGTTACTGATTAATGGAAGGTCGGTGTGTGTGGTGGTGGTGGGGGTGGCGGGGGGGGGGGGTGTATTTGTCCTCCAGAAGCCAAAGCATTTGACACTGTAAAGACTTGAAACAAAATTTTGCAAACATTTTTTTTTTATCAGTGACCAAGGACCATTTTTTTCCACAAAGCTGAAGCCAGATTATTTTTTTCTAGCATAACCAGAACTGTATTTTTTTTTCTAGAAAAACAACAATAAAAAACAACAACAAACCCCGCACCGCCCCCCCCCGGTATGGCTAAACAGCGAAAGGAACCTTCATTTCGCGAAAGGAAAGTTCCTTTCGCGAAAGGAAGGTTTGTCTACGAAAGGAAGATATTTGTGGGGCCCAATTAGTTAGTTTTCATATAAAAGGTTACCATATATGCAATGATATAAATAAAATCGGGTATTTTGTCAAATTCGGGCTATATGCTATGGTATATGGGGATCGAATGAAACTTTTATTTCTCGGAAGGAAAGTTCATTTCGTGAAAGGAAGGTTTGGTCTACGAAAGGAAGATTTGGTCTATGAAAAGAAGGTATTGTCTCAGAAAGGAAGATTTTGTCCATGAAATAAAGATTTCATTTTCGTATATAGCTTTGCACTTGCATATATTTGTTACGAAATGAACAAATTACGAAATCATTTTTTTGTTTACGAGAGGAAGATTTTTTTTCTACGAAAGGAAGGTTTTATCTACGAAAGGAAGGTTTTATTATCGTATATATTGTAGTACTTACATATATTTGTTACAAAATTAACAAATTACGTTTGTCTACGAAAGGAAGATTTTTGTCTACGAAAGGAAGCTTTATCTACGAAAGGAAGATATTTGTTGGGCCTAGGTAGTGAGATTTGGTCTATGAAAAGAAGGTAATGTCTCAGAAAGGAAGATTTTGTCTACGAAAGGAAGGTTTTATTTTCCTATATAGCTTTGCACTTGCATATATTTGTTACGAAATGAACAAATTACGAAATGATTTTTTGTCTACGAAAGGAAGATTTTTTTTCTACGTAAGGAAGGTTCTATCTACGAAAGGAAGGTTTTATTATCGTATATATTGAAGTACTTCCATATATTTGTTACAAAATTAACAAATTACTTAATGAAGTTTTTGTCTACGAAAGGAAGCTTTATCTACGAGAGGAAGATATTTGTTGGGCCTAGGTAGTGAGATTTGGTCTATGAAAAGAAGGTAATGTCTCAGAAAGGAAGACTTTGTCTACGAAAGGAAGGTTTTATTTTCCTATATAGCTTTGCACTTGCATATATTTGTTACGAAATGAACAAATTACGAAATGATTTTTTGTCTACGAAAGGAAGATTTTTTTTCTACAAAAGGAAGGTTCTATCTACGAAAGGAAGGTTTTATTATCGTATATATTGAAGTACTTCCATATATTTGTTACAAAATTAACAAATTACGAAATGATTTTTTGTCTACGAAAGGAAGATTTTTTTTCTACGAAAGGAAGGTTCTATCTACGAAAGGAAGGTTTTATTATCGTATATATTGAAGTACTTCCATATATTTGTTACAAAATTAACAAATTACTTAATGAAGTTTTTGTCTACGAAAGGAAGCTTTATCTACGAGAGGAAGATATTTGTTGGGCCTAGGTAGTGAGATTTGGTCTATGAAAAGAAGGTAATGTCTCAGAAAGGAAGACTTTGTCTACGAAAGGAAGGTTTTATTTTCCTATATAGCTTTGCACTTGCATATATTTGTTACGAAATGAACAAATTACGAAATGATTTTTTGTCTACGAAAGGAAGATTTTTTTTCTACGAAAGGAAGGTTCTATCTACGAAAGGAAGGTTTTATTATCGTATATATTGAAGTACTTCCATATATTTGTTACAAAATTAACAAATTACTTAATGAAGTTTTTGTCTACGAAAGGAAGGTTTGGTCTATGAAATGGAGAGTTCGCATTTATTAGATTAAAATTTAAGCTGTTTTAAAAATATTACTATTTATTTTTTAATTTATTTTGGCAATGTACATTATTTTCGTCCTACATAAGGTGTGAGGTAAAGATAAAAAAAGTTTACACATTAAAGTTATTCTAAGTCTATGAAATAGCTTGACTTGTTTCTTAAAATTGAGTGACGACGTGTTTATCTCAAGTGTAATGTATTGATCTACCTGTTAGTGTTAATTGAATTATCATTGTGAATAGACAAGAAACCCGTGTTAAATAAACAGATGCGTGTATTGCATTACGAAAACACGCCTATTCAAATTTACTGAAAATTTTACCACCAAAAAATGAAAATTTTCAGATAAAAAAATTCCGATATTTCTGCTCAGAACATAGATTGTGGATACTCGTTAGAACCGCCTCGACGAGGCGGTTCTAACGAACACTTCAATATATAGGCATGTTTTCCTAATGGATTCTGCAATGATATAGGCCAATTTTGGAATTAAGTGCGAAAATTGGACACATGGGGTTGTTTAGGGCCGAGAACAATTTTAATGCTCGACATAAAGGTTTTCTCTCAGAATGACATTGTAACCCTAAAAAGGGCCTTTGTGTGGTTAAGACAAATCCTAACCTGTCAGGTAGCTGTAGGAATACCTCTCAATTATACATTTGAGTAGATGAATTCCACCTTGCTTGAACCCAGGGTGAACTAGATCGTCGTCGTAGTGGCGGGGGTATTTGATCTTTTTCCCCACGTCGATGAAACTATATATATAGAGCCCAGTTTCTTTCTTAGACCCTTGTTTACTGCGTGTCGAAGTATTCTATACATCGCAAAGAAAACATATCTTCTGGTGCTAACGCAGCAGACAATATAATAAAAGTAGAAGAAATGACCAAAACTCATAGTTTTGTCAAAAATGTAAAACATGTAAGTGGAGTGCAACACCCTGTGGTTACGCTATACACAGATCAACAGATTGCTGACATCAAAAGGCTATCATGACAGGTCAGAGAAATAGCATCCGTTTCGAATAAAATAAACTCCTTAGCAAAGGAGTTTATTTTATTTTACATAAATACCCTCATAAAGTTATAAATATGCTCTTAAGGTAGAAAAAACTTCCTTTCGTAAGGGACCTGAATGACCTTCCAGGGTCTCATTTATAAAATCTTTCTGTAGGAAATTTGAAAAATAAAACGATCCAGAATTGATACAATCAGATCCTAAATCCCACCCACATTATCACAAATGAAAGAAATCAAATCACAGTTACAACTATTAGCAATATAGACAGTCAGTAGACCAAAACCTTCCTTTTGCGAAATGAGCCTTTGTTCCTTGAAACGCGCTGTTCTTTTTATACCCGTACACCAGATTTTTTGGAAAAAAATATCCCATATCCACTTAGATGTTTCATAAGTATCCCTATAATACATAAATGTACCACCAAAGGTCTCATAATGATCTTCCTTTCGTATAAAACATTCCTTTCGCGAAAGGAACCTGTTTAATGATAGTTTGTTCCTTGAAAGACACGCTCCCTTTAATCCCCCCGAGTACCTACCTTTTTGGAAAAACTACCCCATATCCACTAACTTGTCTCAAAAGTATCACTAGATACATAAAATATCTCCCTGGGCCCCACTGATATCTTCCTTTCGTAGAAAAAACCTTCCTTTCGCGAAAGGAACCTTCCTTTCGCGAAAGGAACCTTCCTTTCGCTGTTTAGCCATTCCCCCGCCCCCCCCCCCCCCCCCCCCCCCCGCCCGAAAACAACAACAACAAAAAACAAATGGTCCGTCCCTAAATATTATCAAAGCGCACGGCAAATAATCCTCAGTAATTGAGAGGGAATGCCATTATCTACAAAGAAGAAAAAGTCGCTGTCAATTTTGGCTTATTTCGGTCCGACAGACCATGTTGTGACCCAGAATTCATTGAATTCATAGATGTCGCTACCTAATTTACTTCCTCCAAATGCCGAGTGTAAACAAACAACGATAAATTTGACGTGTTGTGACTAATCTTGAGATTGTTATCAGTTTGAGATGGGAAAACTCTTCAGTAAGAAGAGAACACCAAAGTACAAGTTAGTGGACATTTTGGTATTCTTGGATCAAACATTTTCGTTCTTGAGTTGAGGAGAACAACCATTTATATACTTTCGACAGCTTTCAGAAAGTCGTTTTTTTTTTACTTGGTGCTTTAACGCTGAATAGTAAACTTGCAAAATTTTTGTCATTATTTAATGCAAAAGCAAACTCCTGCACAATTTTTTTTTTTTTATTTGTTCATTGTTTTTTAAAAAAAAATCAAATATTTTCACTTCCCATAGTAAAAATGGAAAATCAAATCTCACTTTTTCCCATGGTACTCTGTTTTAACTCTTCTTCTTTTGATCACAAATATCCATTTGCCTTGCCGCGATTCTTGTTCACGGTGTACGGGTTGTCCCAATTTGCCACACGACCCATTTCTGGTTCCCGGTTGATTCTCCCCAACGCATGGTCCACTTGCCCCTGAGATGGTAACAAGACGTTTCGCCAAGACATTTTCCCCCCTAGTCGTTTTGCCTCTATTTTTTTCTATTAGTCGTTTCACCCCCGATACCATTTCCCACCTAGTAGTTTCACCCCCCAATCCATAACCCCTAGTCGTTTCGTCCACAACCCTGTTTAACCATGTCTTGTGCGCGTGTGTATGAATATATATAGCCTGGAAAACCATAGCTCCGTTCACCTAAGGCTGAGCAATCCTGCTATCATTTTTTATTGCAAGAATGGTTTTATGTGCATATATTTTATACATTTGACTAAATACCTATAAGAATCCCAAGATTAAAAGAAATAAATATCATATCTTTAAATTCTACACTCTTCAGAATATGAAGGGGGTGTTTAGGGCATGATCTCATAACTCCGTTCACTCAAATTTCTTTGTTTATCACAGGCAACCTGATTTATTTTATGCATATTTTACATAATGAACATTTAATTAAGACTATAACTGTTCTAAAATTGTTGATACTATTTGTATTCATTCACATGCTTGTCACTGGTTAGTGATTTTTTGGGGGTACCCCCTAAATATTTAGCATTTTGTGACAAATTTTGATTTTTTTGCATAAAATTGTAAGCGATAACTGATTTTCTTCAAAATCAGCTATAATGGTAGTTATTTCTTGTTAATTTTAATGTGGCATAAATTACAGAAAGATTTGTTTTCATATTATTCTAAGCAGAAGGTGAACGGAGTTATGGGGGTGGACGGAATTATGAGAACATGCCATATATCATAAAACTGGTTATGAACATTTGTATGGAGAAATAATACAGTTTAAATAAGAACACAAGCATCGTTTGGAAGAAGGACAGTTGTCAGCTACTGGCAAACAACAGGGCACTTTGTACATCTCATGCAGTTTAAATGTCTACATAAAATGCATATTATGCAAAGGCGCATTTGTGCGTGTGTTTGTGTGTGTGAGAGAAAGAGAGAGATTTTGCTATTAATCAACAAATCAACAAAACAGATCATGAATAATAAAATACAATATGATCGAATATAAAAATATTTTTGAATTAGTTTAATATGCGGGAAAATAAAGAGTGAAAGTAAAGAAATAAAAAAAATATTTGTCTTGTGAATCGATGTCGGCATTCATTGTAGTTCTTTTAATCAAAATTAAAAAAACCTTTTTGGGCAGGAGAATGAAAGATTGCTAAAATGGGTATGGTCCATTTATCAAAATGGCTGCCATGCCCATATATGGTAAAAACCTTTAAAAATCTTCTCCAGAGCCAAATACATGTAAGCCCTGGGCCCTAATCTTTGCACAAATTATGGGGGACAGGAGATCTACCATAATTGCTATAATGATGGTTCTATGTTGACATTTGACCTTTTTACCTCCAAGGTCAAATTTGCTTCCCCATGCATTTGTATGGGCCATATACATTTATATTGGAAGTATCGAAGTGACTTGTAGATCAGCAGTAGCTAAAATCATTCTGATTGGAAATCTAAGATGGCCGTCATCTTGTTTATGTTTATTATATTTCTCTGCCACTGTACTGTTTACATGTATAAAATTATGATTCTTCAGAAACCACTTAGCCAATTTCCACCAAATTTCACATTGATCCTACTGTTGAAATGTGATTGATAGTTTATTCAAATGATCATGCTCCATTGACTCTCAGGCCCATATATTCTTCTTCAAAACTAAGAACTGCTCAAATGATGATCTTTTCATTAGTTGAGAAGATAGGATTGGAAAAATGTTGCATAACATCTGCATATCTGCAGTGGCTATGTCACTCAGGTGAGCGAGCCGTGGCCTGTGGGCCTCTTGTTGTTATTTACAAACATTTACCATAATGTCATAATACAGCTGTTAATCTCTTTTGGGTAACTACCAAAGAAAATAAAGGGTATGGTCTGATCTTGGTCTACTCTCAAGCACAAGACTTTGTTTCTCAATATTTAGGGTATGTAGGTATTTACAGTACTTCTTCTAATCATAAGTCATCTTTGTTATTCACATTTACCATAATGTCATAAAACCGGTCACACGAATCACCGAAATACCGGAATACTACCGAAATACCGGAATACCCGTGAAAAATATAGGTATACCTGTGAAAGACACCTATTAAAGATACCAATATTGGCTTAAATTTAATCAACTAAGTAATATTATGTCAACCTAATGGAAAAGGGATAATATTTAAACCTCAAGTAATTTGCAAATTGTCTTTGAAGTGTTTTTTTTTTTTTTTTTTATTTGAAAACGTTGATAGTCCGCTAAATCAGAGCCGGAATACCCATGAAAAACGTGAATTATCTACACTTCAAACAAAAAGTACATACGACTTTTTGTATAAAATATTTATCAATTGAGTGAATAATTTCTTCCGATTGATTTAGTTATGTAAAAAAATATATATATATGGCCAGTAGTAAGTCTCAAACACGACACACCGAAAGTTAATCATTTACGCATGTACGAAAGTTATGCAGATTAAACAACCAATGCAGTCATGATGAGTAACGTCATCCTTACACCTATGTAGCTTGTATGAATATTCTTTTAAATATAATATAAATATATTAATATAAATAATGTGTTCCAGCAGCACGCCTTTATAAATATGAGAATCGTTGCATCAATCTGTGTAAATATTACCCCGAATACATCGCGAAATTTTATATATAGCGCTCTCCCCGCAAAAAAAAAAAAAAAAAAAAAAAAAAAATACTTTGCAGGTGCTGCTGCTGCCAAGAAAATAGTTTGAACCCCCGAAGCACTGTTGAAAGTTCTAGAGGAGATGTCGATCTAACTGTTTTAGTATTTTACGGTGAAAATTAGGATGAACATTTCT